>CALNXI010004827.1:0-21134 GCA_942486025.1 Porites evermanni | reverse complement strand
AAATTACAAACCTTTTACAGATAGTAGTATAAACAAATAATAGCATGATTTGTACGTGATATTTGGCATAAATACCACTCGTGATATTTCAAAATTGTCTCAAATTTGAAATTACGTATAACAATTTCGAACTATCACTCGTGGTATTTATGCCAAATATCATTACAAATCATGCTAGTACAAAAACAAAGCTCTTCATGTCATATGTCGTGGTAGCTTGCCCTCAGTAAGAGCAGCTTGCCCTCAGTAGTATAATAAATATGTTAGCTTCCTCGTGAATTAAACGCTTTTTTCATTCCAGAAAATCTGAGGAAGTACTAAAAAGTTGAACTAGAAATCATATGAGCTTACCCCAAATACGTGAAAAGGTGAAAAGGGGTGCCATAACAGAAAACAAACAGAAAGATCTTACCAAATCTTCATCCACTTTGCTCGTTGATGAAGAAGCACCTTCTTTGCTCTTTTTTATTTTTCTCTCCCCGTTATCTCTAAAATCTCTCTTTGCCGGAGAACGTTTTGGCATGGTACAACAACACCAACAACACGACGGTTGACAACTGACAAGCGAGACGAAGCGAGCGGCAAACAAGCCAGCAAGTACGTCATGTAAGGTCACCTATTGACCAATAAAAACGCGGGCTCGAGTATTGGAGGGTCATTTTTTGGGCCTCTATTACAATCTTCCCCATGGTAAAGTACCCCCTTTTTGAACGCTTTTATAGCTCAAATTTTCACTGACAACCGACATTTGTACCGCCAGCCATCCAGACCCTCTTAGAATGCCAATCATCCAAAAATGAAAGCGCAATTAATCGAGCGAAAGCGAAAGTAAAGAAGTTTCACATCTTCCTAGTCTGCATTCAGCATCGAGTTTGATCATGTACATGTTCTGCTGTTTCGCGAAAATTATATATTACGTGATTTTGATCCTATATCACTCTTATGACATCTACTTCGATTGCAATACCTTGTCTTTGATATACAACGATGGTACATTCGCCGGAGCTTCAATCAAGGGCTTTTTTATGTTGAGTTTTCTGATCGGCTTTTTCTGCAGTATCGCTATCATTTTGGTTTACCTCTACTACATTATATTTCACCTGTCCTGTATTTGTGAGGAATGCGACTCTCCAGGGGGTAGCTGTGACAAGACGTGTAACCGCCGTTTTGTTTCCGCCGAGTTAGTGATCTCACTTTTGGAATTATTCCTCAAGGATGATGTTGAAAGTGGCATATTGTTCTCGATAGTTATGTCGGAAACAATTGTAACACCACCCATCTGGCAGCCAGTAACTTCGGCGATCTGCAGTGTGTTTGGCCACTTAAAGCTGTTGATTTGCTTCGTTACGAAGCTATGTGGATGTGGAGAGGGAGAAGGAGATGCTTCCTGTGAAAAGATAGTTGCCTGTTTCGTTGGAATACTGGGATCAGCACTGTTTTTGTGCTTCACTATCGCGTACTTGGTGTATGTTCCATTAATAGCTGAACTCCGCCAGCCTTTCTATGGCCGAGAAGCTGGACATTTGTGATATGTTAAACTAAAGCAGAAACTTACAATTTTTAATGATAGCTATAAATAATCACTTTCTGTTTTCTCCATGATGATGATCTTTAATTTATGTGATAACAGTGTTGTAAATGTTGATGCTTCGTCATACACGCTTAAAAAACAACGATGAAAGAATTTTCAGCAAGTCATCACATCGAGGTTGATGAGTTTGAGTTTGACTCCTCAATAATGGCTTCTAACGTTGACATAACTGATATACATTCATGGTGTAGCTCAGTATACGGATTTAATACAAGTCAGTTATGGCGGGCATTTTCAACTTTGCGTGAATGCAGCACTCGGCCAGACAAGACGTAGACTCTTTGACCTTGCTGGTGTTACGTTAAGATCAGAACTTCCGAGAAGTCGAATTCTTAGAAAATTTAATTATTCATGAAAATAGATTAGACGGCCTTGCGCTTCAACGATTGGCAGGTCTGTACGTCTTTTTTGCTGGCTTCGGCTGAAAGCTTTCGAGGGTGGTATTACTACCTCTATAGTAAAGGAAAGTTTTGTAACGGGTCTAATTTTTTGAGGTGAAGTCTTTTACAGCAGTTTCTTGAAAACGTTTTTGTGCATTAGCCCCAGAGGGCCCGGGGCATTAGCCAACCATCCTTTCAAATTGTTGGTCGCACAAGAAGTCATTTAGTCTGTCCTTTCCTTTTAGTGTCCCTTTTGCAACAATCCACACACCAAGTAATTTTCATCGGCCAATAACAAAAATGTCAATAAATACCTAGTAGACATTTGTATCAAACGGTAATGCGAATCACAGGAAATCGATCCCAGTATTCATTAACACAGATTAATAAATATTCGATGAATATCCTTGAGGATCTAAAGTTCGCTAATTTTGCAGACGTTTAGACTTGTTTATGCTACATTGCTGGTCGGAAGATCGCATATTACATTTCTGAACGTTTTCTTGAGTTCCAAAAACAGTGCTGCGATCATGGTAGGTCGTTACGAAATAGTCAAGGTCAAGATATAAGCCGCCCCCTCAATTTGCTCAAATCTCGGCTAAACCAAAGAAGGGAAGAGAGCTCGAGAACGGCTGAAGCAGGGCAATGTGTTTTTCGGAAATAACTGTGAATAGCCCTGTTGTTGCCGATTTCCTTTAACTCAAAATTTCTGTACTCCCTTGCGACCTTGCAAGGGGAAATATGTGTGATACACTTATTTGATTATTTAACAATATATTTGTTGTATTTCTCCGCCCAAAATGATTTCCTTCTCAACTTCTCAATTTTTTGCGCAATAGAAAAAAATGTTACCTGACTGTTTAAAAAGATAGTGCAACAACCAAGCTATTGGCAAAGTTCACGGCTCTAGACATTGCAAACCCATCACTTATTATACTGCAGCATAGCGTTTCCGTGTCTCAAAAATGTACTGATCCGTTGTTTTTTTGCCCAGGGGGTGAGGTACTACTCCTTTATTTAAGCCATATAGGCAAGAGAGGTATCCTCTCTTCATAGGTAAGCGCATGGTTTTTGCGCCGGTCTAAAAACAGGTATAGTCGACTTTGCCCATTTTGGTCTGGAATTGGGGATGGTTTTTGAGGGAACTACGTGAACGTATTTGTCCTTTCATTCCCAAACAAGAGAGAGCTCATTCTCCTTTGTCCCAAATGAGTGGGAAAGATAAAGTAATATGCGAAAATGTCCGTTTTAAAGGCGTTTGACTGTAATGATGACATAATTTCTACCTATGGAAACATGGGGCCAGGTCTGAAAACTGTTGTGCAAAATGACATTTTTTGGTCTGAAATAGAGTTAGGATTTGGAGAACCAGCCATCACCAGACGGTACACCCCCAGCCTAGTCCCCAGGGCCTTTCCCTTAAAAAATGGGTGGGGCGGGAATTCTTGGTGGGGGTGTACCCAACCTCGTCCCCAGGGCTTTTCCCTTAAAAAATGGGTGGTTTTTAAGGGAAAGGCCCTGGGGACGAGGTTGCCCCCCCGGATCTCACAACTGTGACGAATTATTGTAATCTATATCCTTATTAGTTTTTCTTTTCTTTTTTGGGTTGTACGTCATTTCCGCCTCTCCCTTTTAAACAATTTTTATTGCGAAATTTTCTCTCCATATAATATTGTAATTCGTATCATAAATTCAGTAACATCTGTAAACCTGAAGAAGGCTGGTATGGCCAGCCAAAATATTGTTATAAACAAGACGCTATCGGAACGTACACTTAGGCGTCGTTGTACCAAGCTTATGTGAGGATTTTTTATGTCGGGCACGTGTGAGTGCCGCAATGTTGTTAATCAAGGGTTGGTTGAAATGGGTGAAAAAGGGGACGTGGAGCCATAGTGGACGTTGCTTTGTATGAAAATAGCTCGGATTTTTCCTAGGATTTCCTAACGTAAACTGGCTCACCGAATAGCGAACACGCACGACTACCAAGAAATGTACTGTAGCCGCCTCTCTATTTGGAGTGGCAAGCGAACGCGTGAGTGAGGTCTCACTTTCTATTGCCACACCTTGCTCCCGCGTCTCTTTTCGCATGCCACTCTCGCTTGACTTCTCTCGATATCTCTTAAATGAAGAGCTCGCTCGCAGGCTGTTACGGTTTTCATTGTTGTAAGAGATGGTTGCATCGCCAGACATCGTCATCATAATGGCTCAGTAAATTCCAAGCGTACCCATGCCCCAAAAGCATTTGACAAGTGCTGACATCTCCTTTGGCTCTCGACATCTGAGGAAGAGTGGACAAAATTGCTCAAACACTTGTCTGTAGCCAAACCCATCAATTCCAGTCACTTTTGAGAGATTTATCTCCAGTTATCTGAAGAAATCGCTCCGTTTCTACATCCGGCGACAAAATTGTTGAGACATTGTACTTAACTAGGGTAACTTCGGAGAACAAAAGAATCCGCACCCCTCCCCTGTCCCCTCCATTCAAAGTTTGGGTGTTTGTTGTTTTCTATAGGTAGCTAGAACAAGGGCACAACATTGCACGGAGGGGATGGGGGAGGAAAGCAATATTTCCTCCTTTTGAAGTTAATAAAACGTAAAAGAGCCCAGTTTTGGGCGAAGTGTCTCAACTCATTTTGTCGCCGATTGTTTGAATCGAAATCTACGTGCTGTTGTCTTATTAGCATCGTTTAGGAGACGGTAACTAGTTGAGATTACTATATTCACCGGGTCGTTTTTCAGAAGATAGATAAAATACCCATATAATCTCTTTCCTGTGTTTTTCGAGGGAAAATTAGTTTTGACAATCTTTGTACTCGGTAGTGTTTTCAAGTAATTACGCAGCATATCCACGTACCGAATGGTTGATTTTCCTCTGGTAACTAAGTGTGATCGGTAGGAATCGATGGCAGATAATATATTGTATTTGAATATATCCCTAGTAAGTTCAAAGTGTTTATTCGAAGTTTGGCTATTTGATAAGGGTGTGATGGACGATAAAATAGCCACGAATGCTATGCGCTGGAGAATTTTCAGGAAAAATGTTCCAACTTCTAACGCACAGCAAAGCGGCATAGCATCGCTAAATCTGTGTAGCAGATTCGTTGCCCATATACCCATAAGGGTCTTTGAAGAATGTACTTTACAGTAGAAACTATGAGGTCAGGAGGAGACTGGGCACGAGTAACCACGAGTAACCAACTTTGTTCTTAAAAGATAATCAGATTATTATATTTTATACTCATCGTGGTTACTCGTGGTTACTCGTGGAAATTCCTCCTAAGGAGCAATTTTAGCCATTATAACTAATTTAATGCCTAGAAATCTATTAAGTTTTCTGTCCTTTTCACTTTTTTCTTTGTTTCGATGCGCTTCGATAAACGAGAGAATAGGAAATCGTGCGCGACGCGCCTGATCGCACGATGTCAAGGCACGGTTAAGCGTGACAGGAAATTTCACGCACTGAAAATAACGAAATCGCCTTATTCTAATTGTTCTAAAATAGGTATGATGAAGTCGAACACAACAAATAAAAAGCCACCGGGCGTCTTACATCACAGCATAAAGAAGTAAATTCTATTAACTTTCTTAAGGACGTACGGCCACTTTTGAGATTCAGACAATCGGCGTCAAAATTGTTGAGACATTGTACTTAACTAGGGTAACTTCGGAGAACAAAAGAATCCGCACCCCTCCCCTGTCCCCTCCATTCAAAGTTGGGGTGTTTGTTGTTCTCTATAGGTAGCTAGAACAAGGGCACAACATTGCACGGAGGGGATGGGGGAGGAAAGCAATATTTCCTCCTTTTGATGTTAATAAAACGTATAAAAGCCCAGTTTTGGGCGAAGTGTCTCAACTCATTTTGTCGCCGATTGTAGGTAAAAAACTGAAAACAACAGCCTTCGTCCAAACTGAAAAGTATCCCTGTGTTGTCTCAAAATGTTGAAAATGCTTCGCCATAATTTCGTATAATTTTGTTATAATGTTTGATGTTGGGATAAAAATAGGTAAACTCAACAAGACAACGTCTTTGTGAGACAGTTCGAAACAACAACAACAACTAATTTTCACCTAAATAATCACATTAGGTCGCGGTGGAGTAATCGGCTAATCCTCGATTAAATTAATTATTTATTGTCAGGAGCCGATTACTTAGCCATTACTTGGACCAAGTAATCGGCTCCTGTTATTGTAGCCGAAAGAACTCGAAGTGATCTTCGAGATATCTCGAAGCAATTCATACCGCAAACTTACGAACTTTGCGTGCCCAATCCGGTCCCCAAAAAAGCAACTTTGGGACATTCCAGAGCGTCGTGAATCCTTTACTTGGCGCTTCGCCCAAGAACTAAGCAATACAAGTCGTTATAATCAGCTTTGCAGAAGTCTTTGGACTAGTCGGTTTTTGTTTTTAGCTCTGAGAGTCACGCCGGCTTCCTTCGATTCCTTGCGACAAGCGAAAGCACAGCCAATAATAACCCTTCGAATCTTTTGCGCTTCGGGTGAAATATTTTTAAGACATACTGATCCAACGTTTGGTTGCCAGCTTTGGTCAGACCCTTACCCCTTACCCATAGAGTACTAAAGTGATGACGTCATAAAACCGAAATTTCTGAAATTATGGGATTTGTCAGGATATTCTGAAAGAACAATGTCCAAGAGGCCTACTTACCAAAAATGAGCATTTCGGGGCAAATTGTCTCTGAGATGTTAGCCGGTTAAACTCAGAAAACTCCATACAAATCCTTCTAATTTTTTTTGGGGTCGACCCAAAAAAAATTTAGAAGGGTTTGTATGGAGTTTTCTAAGCATAACTGGGCTACGATCTCAGGGACAATTTGCCCAGAAATGCTCATTTTTGGCAAATAGGCCTCTTGGGCATTGTTCTTTCAGAATATCCTGACAAATCCCATAATTTCAGAAATTTCATTTTTATGACGTCACACTTTAGTACTCTATTGAGAACAACGGACGAGCTAGCTAAAGGTCAGCGGAGTTGAGAAGAAATTTACCCAGAACTCCCCAGAACTCCAAAAAAGTTCGCGGTCTTCGCGGTAAAAGTCAAGTTTCAAGAAACATCGTCTGAAAGACTATTTTTTCATGGTCAGTTGGTTAACGTGATATTCATGTCTTCTTTATGATGGCAAACTTTGGCAACGGTAGCCTTTTGGGGAACCAAAAGAGGCGCAATTTCATCTATAATCCATCTGTTTCTCGTCACCTAGCGCAAGAAAGTGGCGCCCAACTTCGATCTCGGGTGCCTAACATTAAGCATGAATCTCCGTATAAAAGGTTCAAAAACTCGAATGGCTTGCCGACAAAAAGACTAGAGGAGATTGCTACAGAAGATGCGTGCCGTGATCTACCATCAGATGCTTTTGATGAGGAGATCGTTGATGATTTTGATGATGAGTTGTTGACAGCCGAACAGCTTGACCAGTGTGATAGAATGGTTTCACGAGAGCTAGAGACGCAGCGGACAGACCATAATGTCGATTTTATCGCCAATTTACCGCAGAAAGACGAGCATCGTAATGCGTCAAGGAACTTTGTTCCCTCTGCCTCACATCTAGACCGTGGACAGGGATCTTCTGATGAAGACGAGTTGCTTGCTTCTCATTGCACTCAAGACTATGCCACTTATTCCACACCCACAAAAGCCCATACAAACTTTACTGATCTACCTAGAATCCCAGTAAACGGTTCCAGGATCCTACGAGCACCAGTAGTCACAAATCTAGAGGAGACTGCAAATTGTGTCAAAACAGTGGTGAAAGGTGATTCATTATTAGAAACCTTTGTGGAACACCCTTGTGGCCCAAGCAACTTTCTGCCTAAAAGTGATACAGATTTTGTTACTACTGAGGGAAAGGCTTCCGTTGCCAATAACTTTGATAATAACTTCCATGATCACTCCAAAGATGAACAAATGAATTCATTAAGAAAGGAAATTGAAAAATTAAAAACGGAGTTCATGTCTTCAAATGCCAAAGTCAAAAGACTTGAAGACGAAAAGTTCTGTAAAGATGGGGAGATCAGGATATTAAAGGATTCTCTCAGCCACTTTGAAAATGAGGAGAAGAAGAGACAAGCAGAGGTTAAGGCCATCGCAGAAAAACAAGCTAGGGAACAAAGCCAACAAGAGAAAGAATTACAAAAACAAGTTGAAAACTTAACCACACAAATTCAGTTTAAAGATCGGGAAATCTCTCAACTAGTCGAAAGAAACAAGAAAAGATCAAGTTCTTCAACAGAGTTGTGCAGTACTCCACAAAAGAAACCTGTGAACTTAAGTGAGGTTTTCCCAACGGGAAGCTCTTTCTTCCAAAAAAAGTCTCCTGAGGCAAAGGTGAAATCACCTAGGGCTACTAAACTGAATGTGAAGAATATGGAAACTCCTGGTAAAAACAACTCACAAAGACTCTCAGAGGGAGACAATTCTGAGAGTTCGGTACAAAGTGCAACGTCAAGCGGAGCTTCAACTATTGAGAGAACAAGAGCTCAACGCAGAGAAGCCGAAGTCAGGGAAAGGCAAGCTGTCCAACTTTTCTCTCACAATTTTCAAGATGTTGAACTTGTCCAAAATTTGATATCACCACAAGAGAAAGAACTTAACATTCCTTTCCAAGAACCTTATAACAGAACATTAAATTATGGTAGCATAATTTCACTTTTGACTCTTGACCGGTCCTCTTCAAGCTCTTGCAGTGTAACCCAGAGAACAACACTTAATGACACAGATACTTCACACACCCTGCGTCTTTTGGACACTCAAGCAACCTCCAAACTGCAGAGATCTGTTGCTGATTTAACTCAAAAGGACTCCCTATCTGACAGCCAGGATAACTCCTTAGTGCTGCAAACTTTATCTGTGCTTTTAAATCACTGTCACACACAGCGAGGCAGTGAAAACATGACTTTGCCGTCATGGTCTAAGCATTGCATGTTATCTCCAGCCACCAATTTTCTTCCTTTAATAGAGAGCCATATTGCAAATTATGTGGAACAGAGGACAGACAGTGGTGATGAAAACTTTTTGGGCACATGTTTGCCAAGAAGTTCCCCAACACCTGATTCCCCAGATCCAAGGGACAGCGCCAGTTTTGAAAGTGATCACACAAGAAATCTTGCTTTCTTGCAGGAAATTGCTCTTATTTCCCTGAGACTACTAAATATTATTGTACTGTACAGCAGTGAAGTTCATGAATTTGTTTTGAAATCTGCAAGAGTGTTTAGTGAAATTGAGAGTGATCATGAAAATGACAACAGGGTGGACAGAGAAGTCGAAAAACAAAAGGTAAGCATTGTGCAAGTATTGTTAACAAAGTATCTACCACTCATCATTTTAAAATCATTTTCTTCTGTCTTATAGATCTACGGTGAAGTAGGGGAAAGTTTTGGATGAGTCCTAAAACAACCGTTATATTCTTACTGAGATTGGATTGTAGCAGATTTTTAGATGGCTGTGACTTTCAAGCAACCAGCTAAAATCAACATCTAGTTGACACAGAGGTGTTGACTACTGACAGAAAAGTAATATTTTTTAAGTGGGACAACAAATCCATCGTATTTCACTTAATTTTGGTTCCCAACACTTTTGTTTGGTTGATACAAATGTGGGTAAAGAAAAGGTGTTATCTTCATGGCTAGAATTAATACCTGGTTGCTAAAAATACACCAAAATGCACTTTTTATAAACCTCAGATGAAATGAAAGGGGTAACCTGCTTCCCATTACTAACCCCTACAGATGATTCTTCCACATGAATGACCGGCAGTTTGATCTTATAATATTGATTGCCACCTACTTCATGTTTTTCTCCTTGTAATTCAGTTTTCCGGAGAACCCTGCTTGAAGTCTACTTTTGATCTGACTGTTGACCACTGTCAGCACCCTTGACATGTGAAGTGAAGTGATATCGGAGGAAGACCAGACACGACCAGGGTCTTTGCCTAAAAGCAAGCTCTCCATTAATTCTGGGAGTTGTGGGAGGGTGAAGGTCACACTATTATTGAGGTGCCATCTTTCCCCTGCCCTAATCTTCATACTGCACTCTTGCATAAACTTCAACCCTCAAAATTTTAGGGTGGTGAATTAATGCTTGCAGGCTACCAGGGTTTTTTTTCCTGTACTCTTTTTAAATAGCAGTAAGCATCCTGTGGCTACTAAATTGCAGATTTGTAATTTTCTTTTTTTTCTTTTGTGTAAATGGAGATATTCTCCAGTGAAGAAGGAGAAGGAAGCTTTTGTCAGCACCCATTGTTTTCAAGTCTCAAAATTGCCATCAAAAAGGTAAAATCAAAGTTGCTGTCAAAGCTATTCTGGAATATACAGTTTGTGTGTTTTTTTGTTTGCTTGTGTTCTAGTTATAAAGCTGTGCCATTTATCTATACTGTCTTATAATATCTTGTTATTTCCAAGGATCCCAACAGGCAAATGGAAGTAACTACAGAGAAAGGTATGGCTGATAGAGTCAGGAATTAAACAGCAGGTTGTTCAAAAGTTTGATAAAGTTGGATTTATTCAGTGGATAGTGTTTCCCTAATACCCATCTACTGGATTGTGACTTATCCAGGTGTTAGTGTATACAAAACAGGTGAAGACTTGTTGTAGAAAGCAAATTCAGCTATTAAACAAATTCAAATACATGTACTGTGTGACGAGAGAATCTGGCTTGTTTACTGTCTCCAGTCTAGTTGTTTCCCCCCCGGGGGGGAAGGTACTTTAGGAATTTCTGGGTGGGGATGTGCCGCTAGGACCCTGGAACCCTTAACCTATACCAGAGCTAGTTCAGCAGAATTTTGCTACCCTATACTAGAGTAAACTCCCCAAATCCCCCCTATCCTAGAGTAGCTGTTTTCCAGAAACTACTGAGGTCACTAGCACAGTCTAGCCAAAACAAAACCTTATACCACAATCCCTAGTCTAGATAAAATCTTCAACCAACTACTGATCAGTTTCCTAAAAAATGATACCTTATTCTAGACCCAAACACTCTGATTTAAATGATTTTTTAAATGAGCAACCATTTTAATTGTGTGAAGGAGTTTGACTCATCCTCCTCCTCTAGAAAAATTAATTTACAATAATTGATGTTGAGATAATAGCTTTTGATCTTTGCCTTTAGATGTCAATACAAGTAGAGGAGAAAATGTTGTTGAACGTACAGAACTGCTGGGCTACCTTTTCAAACTGTTGGTACCTCAACCAGTGAGTTGTAACTACCATAAACATATTTTTGTTTGTTGTTTGGTTCAGTCACTAAGCCTCTGCGTAGTTGTGATTGCCTTTGGTTTTATTTATGGGTTAGTAATGTCTACGAAGCAGCGCTGATATCCTTGTTCTGGGCCCCAAATAGACAGTCTCATTGAATTACTGGAAATGCATTTTGAGTTTCCCTTCAACCTGATTGGCAAATCGACAATAACATTTTTAACAGTCCAATCCCGGTACACAGGTGGGGACCCAGAACAAGAATTTCAGCCCTGTTTCACAGAAGGACTTAACCAGAAGTTTAGTTCCGTCTGTGGCACAGGCTATTTATCGGTTTGAGTAATGGGTATGAAGTAATATTCCAATATACCCTCTAATCTTACCTAGTCGTGGTCTTCTGTTGTGCATGAAAACAATTTCATTCAGCTCTACCTTCAAATAACCTGGACAGGTAGTTATTCTGTTGTTTCAATATTATAGAATATTTGCTGCTCACCATTTCATTAAACATGACATGATTATATGAAGAAAGTTAAATTTCAATGCAGCATGATAAAGAAGGCCAGGCTGAAGATAATTTGTTCGCATAAGAACACAGCTCATTGTAAATTAATGTGACAAATTAATATAACAATATTATTCTTTGAGCTTATTGGACATGGCAGTTACATGATTTTCATAATGAAGCACAGTATGTACCCTTCCCCTCCTTCAATAAAAATTCTGATTCTCGGGTCATGAATTCTTGGGTAATCTTCTCAGAGAGAGATGTTTTTGTAAGAGTGACTTCTTGTTTTGATTTTTTCTAGAAAGAATCTATGGTTGTTACTTATGCTACACTGCAAGTTTTAATATCTCTGTCAAGAAATTGTGAAGTAAAGTATTGTACAAGGTTTGTTTGTTAGTAATTATTACTGCATGTTACGGGATAATTTACTTTTGTGATTCTAGTAAAATTTTTGGTCTACTACACTCATGATTGCAGTAATGGCCAGGGTCTGGACAGGTATTTTTAGGATCTGGGATTTGACCAGCATTATATTTATATTTATTATTATTAGTAGTATTATTATTGTTGTTGTTACATGGCGTAGCGTATATAGAAAATTTTTCTATCCTCATGTTATCTTTTAATTTTCCTCCAATTAGAATGTTGCCGTTACTGTCTGAGAGTCTGCTTTCTCAGTGTCTGTCCAGGGACTGGTGCTTAACATCACTGTCATTGGTCACATCAGTCCTTACCCCTCTAATACGACACCAAGGCATAGTAAAAAGGCTGTGTTCTCAATCAGGTAAATGCTTTATAATATTATAATAATCTTGATTTAAATTATCGGCACTGCCGGCAATTTGACTGTATGTGAAAAGTAAATTCAGGGTTGTCACTAAGATTTCTAGTTGCCAGGCAAAATAAATACAAAAAGTAGGCAGGGAATCAAACAGCTAGGGATTTCTTTTCTTTCTGTTTTTCTTCCGTTTTCCTTTGAAAGTAGCCAGGGAAAATCCCCAGCCCCCACCTCTTAGTGACAGTCCTGAAATTATTATAAATCATTCAAATGCCATGATTGATTCATCAGTAAGGGGTTTGTTAGGGGCGGAATGGAACAATGGAACAAACAGTGGTGTAGACAGGTGTTATTTTTTCTGCACCTTTCCCCATTGCGTGTGTCTGGTGTTCCTCACTTGCTTCGTGCTTGCTTTTGCTCACCCAAAAAATGGAAACAATAACATCTGTTACGCAGGCTAGCACTTTGCCAAAAGTGTTCAAAAGCTTGCTCGTCACTAGCTATGCTAGCACAAGCACAAGCATATCAGAAGAGTAAGCATGATGCAAGCATACAATTTAAATATAAATATGAGCATTATAAGAAGGTTATGTACTTGTTGGCATGGTTGTCACATAAGCATAAGCATAAGCATAAGCTAAACATAAGAAGAACGCAAGGTTTTGATATAAAAAAAAAATTATTGGGTCCATGCATATGCTTATGTAAAGGCCAATGATCCACACTAGTGCATAAGCTCCTTATGCTCCAACTTATGCTTATGCTTGTATCGCTAGTGAGGACCATGCAATGCTTATGCTTATGTTCAAGATATGCTGTTCCTTTACCCCTTTATATCTTTAGTCCTTGTTTTTAATTGCATGCTAACTTAAGAGGTTTCATTGTCAAAAGGTGAATGCATTTTACTGAAGATCTACCAGGGCTGGCTGTTTAGACCAGACGATGTTTCTGTCCATGATTATCAACAAGTTCATTTACAGGTACCAAATAGATAAAATGAGACACAACAATCATGATATCATTTTGTAAAACAATACTTGGTATATTTAATCCAGCTCTATGTTGTTCATGAGGTCCCTACAGTAGTGGTTCAATTTTTTTTGTTGCTTTTATTTCATTCCTCAGATTGTTAGCTTTGTAAATAACCTCCTTTCAAGCAACGATGCATCGATTTTGTTTTTTCATCCGGAGAGTGAATGCCACTGCAATATTGAGGTGAGAATCTACCTAATGGTAAATCTTAAATTTCAGCTTGCCCTTTGGATGAGCATTGTCAGTCTTAGTTAATGATTTAGAATAACATAGCTGAACCCTTCCCTGTCCCATTTGGCAAGTGGACATAAAAAGTTACTCGTCTACCAAGAAAATCTATTTGTCCCAAACAACCAGGCAGAAGTTTTTAAGAGATCAGCCCTTGCCCCAGTTAAGGTATTCATCTCCTTTGGACAGTGAAATTAAGCTTTAGGGCCTTGCCTTTGTATTTTAGTTTTTCCTTGTCATTAACGTAGAGGAGAATATAAGCAAAAAAAAGTTTCAAAAACACTTCTTTTAAAAAAGGGCAGGCTACCTTTACCCTGGTAGTGGGATCTATGTTATGTTATAGGTCAAAATTAAATTCAGCTTAAAAACTTTTTTGTCGTAGGTTGATTCTCTAAACCCAAAATATTTAATGTTTTGGGCTAGTAGACAAAGGAAAAAGAGAATTACCCAAGGTTTAGTTATTTAACTTCAATTTAATTTTGATTTATAACATACTGTACTAATACATGGCTAGAAAGGATCCATTATTTTTTAGGAGGGGTATCCAGTTGATATTTCTTTTCTTTTAACTGCAGTCAAGTTATTTTAGCCAGTTTGAAAAGGTAAAGGTATTCCATTCTTTCCTTGTACTTTGTAGCTGATAAAGTGTCTCGTGTTGATGTTGGATAAAGTGGTCAGTTCCGTGGTTCAAGTTTCATATGATTCACTGTTAAAGGATTCACAGAACCGGTGAGTGAGTTTCTGTAGAGATTTAAATGTTTATGAGGTAGCAACAACAACATTCTCTTTATAATTCTATTTTGTTCTTCAATAGTATAATAATTTGTATTTTAATACTATTTGACATTTGCGTACCATGGATGCCCTGCATTTAATCTTGGGAGCCTAAGCGAGGCTTGGCATTAAACAATTAGCAATGGGCAAACTTTTGTCAATCAAACAACAGACATGAAGGAGACCATAACATTAGCCAGGGGACGTTTATAAGACAGGGTTATCTAGTACAAACTTTAACAGATTAGGGGGGTGTTTATTAGACAAGAGGCATTTATCTAAGAAATGGTGTCTGTCAGATCATTTCGTGGGGGATAGTTTTTAGGGTGCCTCCAAATTGACCAAACAGGCTTCTAAAGTACCGGGATATAGAAGACCATTTTGAAACATTTCTGAAGTATTTATTATAGGCTATAAGGAGTTTGAAACAAATAATTAATAAAATGCAAACAAAGGATAATTTTGAACCACTAAACATAAATGCACGAACATACACCTGTAACATAAATTAATGTACTATGGGAAACTGCAAGATAAAGAAAAGCAGTATTAGTTATATATTAAAATAACAAAATAATAATAATAATAATAATAATAATAATAATAATAATACTGTTAATGATAATATTAACAACATACTTTAGGATCTTCCAAAACGATGCCATTCACTCATCTGTTGTTTAATATTGTTCCAGGCAAAGTCTGGTGTTGCTTCGGCAGAGTNAGCAGTATTAGTTATATATTAAAATAACAAAATAATAATAATAATAATAATAATAATAATAATAATAATACTGTTAATGATAATATTAACAACATACTTTAGGATCTTCCAAAACGATGCCATTCACTCATCTGTTGTTTAATATTGTTCCAGGCAAAGTCTGGTGTTGCTTCGGCAGAGTGTATTCCTACTGGCAACCTTGTGTCTAAATGATCGTCTTTTTGTGGAGCATCGCATTGAAGTGGAACATCAGTATGTGAATGTTATCAGTAGTGTGACCAGGCTGTATCAGCGAATTACAGGACTTATTTCAGAAGCGGAGGGTAAGTGATTTTGGATGTAAGGGTGGAACTGATCTTGCTGTAGAGTATAAATGATTGGGTACACGGAATAACACAATTGCTGACTCCTTGTCTAATGTCAAAATCCCCCTTTGATTCACCATCGCATACAAGGCAAGTTGAGGTAATATTTTGCAGTTAACTGAAAGTCACTTGGGAATATAATTCCGGGCACCCCTTCATTACTGTAGGACCCTAAAGGCCATCATTCGTCTTCGTTTCGTAAGAACTCTTATGTTTCACTCACAGACCTCTCCCTTTCTTTAATGAGTGGTTTAAGTACATATAACACGTGTACCATTGTAGAATAAAATACTCTGCCTTAGTTCATTGTTAGCCTGCTGTGCAGCCACTTTCTGGGGGGTTGGGGTTTGCAAGAACTAGAATTCCCTTCAGTTGTGGTACACAGGGGAATAAGTTACAGGAGGCAGGAAGGAGGGCAGGGCTAAGGAGACAGCCCCACCCTACTGATTACACTTTTTACTCTCATCATCATAGTTATTATCACTGTGATCATCATACTTCCTCTGTCTTCAAAATCAAAGATAAGGGGCTTGCACAGGAAATGATCGGTATTCTGTCTCCAAAAAAAATATGCCTGGACTATAGGCTAGGATTTCATCACCTCTGCAACCATAATTAAATTTTGTTTTGTGTTTAGTTCTTGCTGTTCAAGACCTTGTGGATTTTGAACACATTGATGGAATTGATTGGTCCCAAGAGTCTGAAGATGAGATTGATGAAACCGCTGAAGGAATGGATGTTGATGAGTGAATGCAGCATTAACTGAAATGGAATAAGAAGTGTTCTTCTCCATACAGCCCTTTGCAAAAGTGTTTTTCAGCCATAATTATGCCTTATTTAGTAAACTTTCTTTTCGGCGGAAGATATCCTTAAGAAGGATGTCAGCTTCCCTTCTGCTTCAAAGAGGCATGTACCTGATATAGCTTGCGTAGCAAGCATTTTCCATCGAGTTGTTGCGCGAAATTTGGAGTGAGAGCCAAAAATGGAGGAAGAGGGATGGGAAGGAGAAAAGACAAAACTTTTCCTCTTCTTCCCTCCTCCTCCACCTTCCCCTTCAATCCTATTTTTTGCTCTTGCCCTAACTTTTTCGACGCAGGCCTTGCTTGATGGAGAGTTAGACAGGGACAGATTTAAGGGAAGTGAACTTAAGCCAGGACAAAGTAGCCACCGATATTCAAGGAAAAAAGATGTTACAAGCTATATTTTCAGCGTTGAGCATACAACTTGTGATTATCACTCACAAACAAACAAGAACACTAAAGCTTAAGCTCTGAAACATAACTACTTTGATTGTCATGTAGTGGTATGTATCTCCAAAAAGAAAGAATGTCTGCAGCAATAATTATTGACTAAGGTGTTTCTTCTTCAATTTAGGATCTTTCATTTTCCACCCTGGTTACTACCTCTTGGTTGGGAGATAAAGTACCTCGGAAACTAACTTGTTTGTAAAGCTGAGTGAAGGCTTGTTGTGCTCTTCGTCATTTAAAATGGCGTTCCAAATCGAAAATTTGGGACTTTAAGATCCAACGACGCGGACGACAACGAGAATGTCAAAAAAACGGTTGGTTTAATTAGCAAAACAACAACTTCGCACGTGCATCACACTTTTTTGTACATTTCATTCCGGTTTTTGCACGACTACAACGTTAAAATGCCTAATTTCGCGTTTTATGGAGGACGTAAACAACCAACGAAGAAATTTTATTTCTCTTTCTGAGCTTGAATTTGGTCCCTTGAAATTCAGCTTCAGGAGGGTTCGCCTGTAATGGACAAAGTGAGTGGGTAGGAATAATCGCTATAAGGACTGAAATAACGCAAATTCACTTTTTCAGCGACGTTCTTGTCGCCGTCGCGTCGTTGGGTCTTAAAGTCCCTATTCTGTCAGTCGGCGCAAACTCGTAAAAAGAAAAAAAAGTACTTTTTATACAATTTGTTTTTATTTTTGTACTGGTGTTCTTTTTTTTTGGTTGTCTCTTCTTGTATATAATGTTAAAGAAAATATTGCCTCCTATGAGGCCTACCTAATTGTTATTCTGTGAGTGATAGTACTGTATACTGTAGTTTAATGATTTAAGACGACAGAGGAAAAGTCCTTCAGATGTAGTTGTAAATAGTTTTCGATGGTATTGTATTGTTTCTAAGTTGATTGTAGACTAATCCTGGCTAACATCTGCTAAAATCATTCACAAAATTACCTTTGAACATCCAGAAGTAAAAAAAAAGGTAAATTCTAAGAAGTAAAACGAACCAATCTTTTTTTTTTAATCATAGGAAAAAAGAAAATAAACGTTTTGAAGTTGCAGTTTGCCATCCGTAACTTTGAAATTTTCAAGATGGCATCTTGACTAGAAATATTGCCCTTCAATTGACCTTACACCCCAATATGATTTTATTGGTTCATCTCTTTTGTCTTTCCTACCGCACACACATTTTCGGACCTCTTGTGACTTCTTCCTTTTGTCTTGGGGTAACAAGGAAATCTTAGTTTTCGCACTAAAGTTTAAAGTTTTTTTTTGTTTAATTCTGAAAACCCTGGATTTCATGGGCTCATAGCTTTTGTACTTTTTTAGCTTTGTTTTCAGCGTTCCTTTGGAAAACTGCAAATACTGATTGTTGAATCCAAAGCCGATTTTCAGAATTTTTCGTTTCATTATGAATCTAAAGAATCCCCACCCCTCCTAGTTATTTACTTCAAGGATTAATGATCGGCTCCTTTTCTTTGGATATGATCTGGAAAAAGCACGCGTGACAAACAGTCGTCTTCTTCTGAAAAATTGAGTCTCGCCACGTTCTACCATGTACTGGCTGTACTGTTCTGTCACGCTTAAAAGGCCATCATTATATATTCGTCGTATCGAACCCGCATGTTATTTAATTTTTAAAAGGGGAGGGACAGAAAAGTGCGAAAGTGAGAGGGAGCCTTTTACTTTCTCCCTATATTCCGATCCAGGTCAGAAAGGTTCGAGTGCTATGGAACTATTGGTGTTTCTCGTCACGCAACTAGAGAAGGTTGTGTGACTTAGACTTTCTCGCAAGGCACAACGGGAAGGCTTTGTGTTGGCGGTTGAACGTGGAGGCGCATTTCGAATGAATGTGCAGTGTTCGTGTTCAATAATATGAGCCTTTTTCGTCTTTGTTACACCTTTGTACGAGAACCTTTGTCAATTCGACAGGTTTTCTTACCACGCACGTTGGTAAGCCATGGATTTGCCATTCTTAAGACAAAACCTGCTAAAGTAGAGATTCCGAAGCACCCTCCAAATTCGTTCATGTTGTTTGTGAACGCGAACCGCTCTCTCACTCAGAGCGAATACCCGGACAAGAAACCTAAAGAAATCATGTCACTTTTGTCCGATAAGTGGAGGAAAATGTCTGAAGACGAAAAGGCTCCATACAAGAATGCTTATGCTTCAAGGATGAAAGAATACAACGCGCCATTGGCAAAGATCCCCAAGAAACCCCCGGGCGTGTTTGGTTTGTTTTTGAAGGAGAAGTACTCCGAAGTTGAATCCAATAATCCTGGTGTTAAAACCCCAGAAATTATGTCTGCTATATCCGATGAGTGGAATGGTCTTTCAGATTCGGAGAAAGAACAATGGCAAGAGAAACGGGAGATACTAATGCAGCAGTATAAGGAGCAAGTGATGAACTTCGGGCATGGAATGTCAGCGGAGGAGCGCGCTTTCATCGAGAAAAAGCGAGGCGCATTGGTACACAAAATCGAGAAAGAAAAGAAAATGCTGTTAGGATACCCTAAAAGGCCGCTTTCAGCTTTTATTCTTTTCTCCCAAAAGAACGCCGAAGCGGAGGGTGTGGCAAACCTTCCTGTAGCTGAACGAGCGAAAATAATGGGGCGCAAATGGCGCGAATTGTCCTCAGTAGAGAAGGAGGTGTACTTTGAGGAAAGCCGCAAAGCACGTGAAAAGTTTCAAAAGGATGTAGCAGAGTGGAAGGAAAACAACCCAGAAGATGCATAAAATGTTAAAAATGTAGCTAACACTTGTACTAAAGTAACTTAAAATTCTCGTGAGAAACAGAGGGAATAGTGTGTAAAATGGTTACTGGTTTGAAGCTAGTAACTTACATATGTCTGGATGGTAACTGTAGAGTTTGGCCTGGTGATATTCCACCAAACTGTGTATGGGCCCTTCAGTCTTCCTAGAGGTCTGTACTTGTAGGGCACCTTTAATCAGCCTACGAACAGGCTTGGTTGGTTGTTCACGTGCTCTAATGTGCAAGTCAGTTTGAATCAGGAGCCCATAAACTGGAGTGCACAACTTCTATGTGCTCGTGTCACAGCACTTTCACGGACCATTTTATTTTTAGAATAGTTTGACGCAAGTTTTGAATATCTTTTAAATCCCACAAACCAGTCAGCAAGTGAGTAAGGTCGACCCCCATATACAAGTGAGGGGAATGCTTGTTGTCTCGCTCAGGGGTTTAAATGTTTTATTGCAAATTTTGGTGTCATTTAGGGTGTTTTGACCAATAATCGCTATAATTGTCCATTCAGATATTACTTAGGGTGGTGCTTAAAGAAATTTACCAAAAAATGCTGTGACACTGACCACACAGAAATCTAACATTTCAAAAAGAACACGACATCCCTGGCAGGACACGACACACTTCAACTCTTATTTAGATGTCTGGGTTAGTATGGTCTACTTCTTGAGGGGAGTTTAAACTTGAGCCACACCCACGTTGGTCTCCCTTAGGGGTTTACCGTACGACTACTGTAACTGGGCCAACTTAGACAAAGTTGAGCAATCAGAATACTGGAAAATGACAGTACATTCCATTTAAGTTGGTTATGGGCCAATCAGCAGCTTGCAAAAAAACGATAAGTTACTCAAAGTGCAAAATTTAAATATTGATAGCAAAAGTTTTTCAAGAAAGCAAAATGTTTCACCAGACAATGTCTTTGTATTCGAAACTTATAACACACAGGAGACATTATTTTTTGGACATAAGCTGTCATTGAATGTCATCTACCAGCAATTTCTTTGTTATCATTGCCTCACTTTGAAATGACATGTGACCTCAAGTCAAAATTATAACTAATGTTTATACTTTTTTTGCCTCCGTCGGTCACTCTAAGGGACCTCAGGAAGCGATGGCTTTCTTCAGCTGGTTCAAAATGTCACGTCTGTAGGTTGTGATTGGTGAATATCAATACATGTTGTTTATTTCGTTTCATGGTAATTTTGATTGACAACTAACTTTCTCGGAATATGTGTAGTTATTTTCCTATAATCCAATTGGTCAACTTTGTCTTAGTGGCCCCAGTTTAATAGGACTCGCACTGTTATTTTTATTTTTCGACAAGCATCCCTGTCACTTTTATGTGGGAGTCCCCCTTCCAGGAGCATGACAAGCTTAGTTAATTTGGAATTAAAGCAAAAGCACACTCTACTGAAAAAAGGACACAATCATATGAGTTAAGGGCTTAGTGTGCTTGAACCCAATTTCTTGAGCCATTCAGACACTGTAATGTTACCCCCAGTTTCTCAAACCTCTGGATAATAGCATGAATTTGCTTTTTCCCAA
>CALNXI010004826.1:11058-21137 GCA_942486025.1 Porites evermanni | reverse complement strand
CTACACTAAAACGATAAAAAATGAAGGTATTCTAAAAAGATACTTTTGACAAGGAAGCTGGAGTCTTTTGAAATTCAGAGTAAGCAGTCAAAGGGTCTCGAAAATGCTGACATTGTCCTTATCTTTACAGTTTGACATGAAGAGAAAATGAGGTCATGGACAGACAGACTATAAGATTTAACAGTATTATATCTTTGGGTGGTTAGAATTAGGTGTGAAAGACTACAAGTGAATACTGGGTCCACTATCTTGACAATCACAGAGTAAATACCATCTGTGGGTTTAAAATGCCATAGCAGTGTTGCTAAGAGCCAGCTGCTGGCTAATAAATTCACTGGCTGAAAAAGAGCTTACCACCAGCTCAAATTACTCTGGAAAAAAAGGACGTGGGGTAATTCAGTGAAGGTGCAGTTGAGAAAAAACCCGTCATGACAAATAGAAAAACCAGCTCAGCTTTTCCTTAGCTACATCCCTGAGAAGGCAGACATAGAACAGTTGCTTTTAGGGCAATCATCAATGATATAGGTGATGCCACATACCACCTCTAAAACCCAGAATAATTTAACTCAAAAATACTACATGAGCATTGAACTCTAAAATTCAGGTTTTTCGAGTGACTATCACAACCCTGCTACAATACGGTAGAGCTAAAAGGGAGCGATTTGTCTTCATCTTGATTTTCCAAGCAAACTATTAGAGAAAATTAATACAAGTGGAAAAACGGAAATACAGCTGCAGTTGATAACCTTATCACCTGGTCTTGGTGAAGATGGTTTGTTGCATGATATCAATCAAATTATATTTTATGTGGCCTGTAACAGTATTTCGGTTATTGTCATGGCAATTGTACTTTTCCAGTTTTTGACATGGGAAAAGAAAGAAAAATAAGAAAATATGTAACATTATTTTGTTATATATGGCAATTAAAGTTACGTTGTATTTGATAAATAATGGTGATGTAAACACCCTGTAGGCAAAATTCTCTAACTTTTAATTTCCTTCCTTGGTTTGAAGGTTTCCAACTTCTGATCATAAAAAGATACACATGGAAAAAAAAACATCCATTCTGTGTGGACATTTCAGTGAAATAAATCACCTTTGTTTTTGTGTAACACAACAACTCTATTACAACGAAATGGAATGAAACTAAATCTAGTTAACTGTGTAAAACTTTTTTTTGATAGTATTTATTCTTAAATGCAAGTGAAGTTTATTTTAACAAATCGGTTCTGAACAAGGCGCAGGTGATCGGAAAATTTTTGGTCAACAACCTTAAATGAGAAGATTGATTGCAAAAACAAAAAAACAACAAAAGAAAAAAAAACAAGACGTTCAGAATGCCACTTTCCATTTAAAGACACAGTTTGCAATATTAACTGATTTAAAGACAATTTTGTGGTAGTTCGAATGCTAAGTTAGGTTAAGCTTACATGTAATACTAAGACCAGTCCAGACAGATTTCGATCGACTCATTGTTTTACAATACGCAAAGAGAAGTGCCAGAAAATATAATGATATCTAAAAATCTCTTCTTTTATTTCATAAACAAATGAATTAAAAAGCTTTGGGACGGCATGATAAGCGTAAATCAGGTTAAGTAGAAATCAGAAAATCAATTTCCTTTTTTACCTTTTCGGACACATTCTGTGCTCTTTCATCTCCCGACCTCGACTCTTCCTGTTCAGAATTGACATAAAAACCCTTGGATTTTCTTCGCCATAAGTACCAGCTAATTGTTACCACAGCCACGGCAATTACGACGGGAAGAATATTTTGAAACAGATAAAAATCCATTACTACCCACAGTTGTCACATCCAGATTGACGTCGAAAACAGCGAACGAAGAAAAATATTTACCACTGTCAAAGGAGGCCGCTGGACCAGCCTCGTTTACAGGTGGCGGGAAAACAAAAAGTCTCCTCGGACCAAAAATCCAGAAGACCGGGTGCCGGTCTTCCCCCCTGGGGAGACCCTAAAAGGTGAGATCAGTGGCAACTAACAACTCATCGCGAGTTCCAGAAAAATTTGAATTCCTAATGCGTAGTCCAATTCTACCTATTACCACCCCTCTGGCATACCTGCGGGGGATTTGCCATTTTTTTTTAATTTGGCGATCTATTCCCCACCTCCAGGCTCCTCATCAACACGACGTTGTTTGAGTACAAGACTTGGGATAACAATATTGATTTCCGTACAATAATAGCAAAATGAGACTCTCCACGGGGTCCCACACCCATTATTTCGCACCGAGAAATGATGTTCTTCACAAGAACAAGGGGAAAGTTATTTTCGATTAGTCCCGTTCCCTACCCTCGGGACAGGACCAAATCCCCGAGCCTGAAGAACTAGACTTATCTAGGGGGTTTCCCGGGGGATGGTAAAAGGTAAAATGGAACATGATTGGCCAGGAATTCATATATAACTACACTACGAGTAGTCCCTCATTTTCCCTCACGGATAGTAGAGCGATCGAATCGAGCCGCGTCTCACCTTTCTCGCGTGGGGTGATTTTCACGCGAACGCGCGTCTTTCGCTCTTTTCCACCCTGAAGTTTCGCTCGACCCACTATCCCTGAGCAAAAATGGAGAATACTCGTACCCCCTGGGTCGTCGACAATTAGAGAAGCTTAAGTCGGGTACAATGTAAATGAAAGAGCTCTTTGTCTGCTATTGACAAGATAATAAAAGTCATTGTTAATAAAATTTTGGAACATCAAGGATGAACAACAAGGATAAACAATGAATAAATTTATTTACACAGTTAAAACTTACAAGAATTACTTAACATGAAAATATGTGGCCCAGTATTCCAGGGACCAAAATTAGCTCCAATTTTCTCCAACTGAAGTCCCTTTCTAACAAGTGTATAACCGACACTAAATAGGCCCTTTGCAGCTAGCCATTCACGTGGTACAAAACCGCCATGCTGTAGAGCAAAGGTCGAACAGGGACAAGACAAACAAAGGAAATTAACGCGTAAAATTAGTATGCCTTTTGTTTGTCTTGCCCCAGTGCGACTTTTGCTCTCCAGCATGGCGGTTTTGTACCTCGTGAATGGCTAGCTGCAAAGGGCCTATTCCTGGGAAACGTTGTTAAAAGGAGCATACGCCACGTGCACATCTCCCACAATGCACCTTATTTGCCCCTATAATTTTGCATAACCGTTGTTCTCAATTTCTCTTAGGACGGCTGTAATACCCAGGGGAAATGAAAAGCAAAGGTTACGCAATTTTTTTTTTTTTTTCGGGGGGGGGGAGAAAAATATTTGGGCTTATCGAAATAACTGTAAAAGATATACAGGTGCTGTATAGGTGTGCAGTGGACGTGTTTTGAGAGAGACGAGTTCTTCTTAAAGGTGGGGGGGGGGGGGGGGGGCAAATAAGGTGCATTATGGGAGATGTGCAAGTGGCGTATAGGTTCCTGGTTGTTAATGATTAGACAGTCCTAAAGGAGAACCATTCATCTGAAAGCTACTGAAGAGCAGGATTTTTTTAACCAACAAAAAGGCTAAAAATTTAAAACCAATTTTGATAATAGCCCACGTTCGATATTTTAAAATTCTAACATGACTCCGAGACTTTAGGGACAAAATTATTACTTTTTTCAAGTCCATTGTCTCGCAATTCCCAGAAGAGACTTACGCACAAAGAAAACCAAACCAAATAAGGAAAAATGACTGGAAAGCCTCGGAGTCATGTTACAATTTCATAGATCTAAGGTGGGCTATTCAGAAACGACTTGCAATGCTCGCAATGACCTACAACCTCGTCCCCAGAGTCTCCTCGATTCCAACAGCCATATTTAGTAGAACAGAAGACCCTGGGGACGAGTTTGATTGACATCTTTCTCTCATCAGATCCTGACGTTATTAGCTGATAACTATGGTCTGCGTTTGTCGGTTGAAGAGTTCAAGCGTGATGCTGCTTAAGAAAGCAGGGATAGAGTTGAATCTCTTCAGATAAGTCTCTATTTGATCCGTTAACTGAGAGGAAAAGTCTGTGGCAAGGAGCATCATTTCACCTTTGGAAGTGCTCTAAAATTACAACAAAAAAGCACAAAATCAAAACAGGTACATTCATCTTTTAGTTTTCTTCCAAAAATGAAACAAGTAGTCGCACGCGCAGAAGAAGAAGCCGCAGCACCCAGGTTACCATTACTTTAGCACAACAGTAAAAAGCAAACAAACAAACAAACAAACAAACAAAACAAACAAAAAAACATCAAAAACAAGGAATACACTGAATACGTTGTTAGAAATAAGGACAAGTTCTAAATAGTAGCTTGCAAAAAGACTAGCTTAGCCTGCATAGCAAGCGTTTCCGCTCGAGTTAATGCGCAAAAGCTGGAACGAGAGCAAACAAATAAAAGAAAGGGGAGGGGCTCTGGCTCCAAGTTTTCGCGCCATAACTCGAGCGAAAACGCTTGTTACACAGGCAAAGGCTTGCTTTTAACTTTTCTTTTACCTGCGTACGTGATGTTTCTTTAAAGTATAAATGGTAATTATAGAGAGCGAGGGAGACTTGAGTATCGTTTGGGCGAGAAAACAAGGCGGTTATTGGGTAGAATCAGTTTTCTGATAAAGGATTTGAAAATACTGGTTGTTACCATAAAATTCCTGAAACAATTATTGTGCAAGTCAGCTTTTCATCGCAAAACTGTATCATCGTATCAGTTCTAATGTGATCTAATGGAATCAATAGCGCCGCCTCAAGCTTCACGCGGAAGAGACCCCTTTTACAGGAGACGTGCGTGTTGGGTGAGATGAGGATAGCAAAGTAAGCCCAGTCAGTTAGAGCACTGGTTTGCAAACCGGTTTCGACCCCTAGGGAGCCGGACCTCTACTCAGGTTCTCAAAACAAATGAGAACCAACCAAGGTACCAGTGCCTTTGCCAAGCAAACAGCTGGGCCTTCATGTGCAGGTGCAAAAGGCAAGCTGTAGCTAGCATGTCCTAGCTCAAGAGTAATTGTGACCAGCCCGAAAAATAATCTTGACAAACAAGATTGATAACATTTCTTCTGTAATTTGAATTCCCCGTCCCCCAAGAAAAAATTCACTTGCCCGTCGGGCAGGTTAAGAACATAATTTAGTAGCCTGACTAAAGCAAAATCTACCAGCCCTGGGCTATCGGATATGACTTTCTTTGCATGCTAATGTGGCAGGGTTAACCACGTGAACTAGTGGTTACGTCTTCAGTGCGGGACGTACAACAGTTCTTATGACAAACTATACCTCAAATAACAAGTCGTCTGCAGATCTCTCGGCATACATGGACTGAAGTCGATACTGATTGTCTCGAATCACATCCACCTTGTATCCTGTTAGCGCATAACAAGCCTCGCGAAACTCTTGGATCTTTTTCTTGAAAACCTGTCCACAAAATTAATTAAAATAACGTTATAGTGAATTAGTTGTGCCATTTGCTTCAAGACTGAGGGCCTAGTTTAGAATAGTAAAATAGTGAAACAAAATATAATAGCCATTCACCTCCTTAAGACGCTGGTTTTTCATCTCTGCCGAGGAAAGTTGAGCTTTGAAATCTGTTGGATAATGATCATAACATAAGAATCAATGGTGCTAATCCAAGTATGAGTAGTTTAAAAAACCTGCTTAAGAAAAACGCTATTTCTATTCAACAGCCCGAGATGTCTTAAGTGAAAAGTTGTAAATGGTTGTGAAGATGGCAGGACAACAACAACGACAATACAGCACACATGGGGGTGGGGTGGGGATTGAAAATTCTTGGAGTGCTACTTGGTGAAGTTTGGCTCATACTATTTGCCTCTGCGCGACTAGAAAAACTTGCTTTCTGGAGTAAAGTTCCGGCCACTCTAAAGTTTCTTTAAGTGGCAGGAGCCCATCCTAGGCAGTCTGGTGATTCTCTCATAAGCAAAGCGTTTGAGGTTAGTTTCGCCAACGGATATCACAGGTGCTGACACTTTTTTTTCTTGTAAAAAAAATCACGACTGTGTTCAACAAATAAAGCATCATATGCAGTTAGCATTTTCTTTGAAAATAATCAGTCGAGTGTTCCATCGAAATGAAGCGAAAAAGTTTGTTGAAGTGTCACTACCACAAGTTTCTTCTCTAGTTGGCCGATTCGAGGTAACGGTAGAATAGGCAATTACTATATAGCATTCTAAAAACCTGGTCAGTCCACAAAATCGTCTGGATCATCTCTATCGCGGCCTCGGTTATTTTGGAACGATTGAGACAATCTGGACAATTATATAAACCAGGCCCGTTTCTCGAAAATCCCTGTAACTTGACGGCCCCGAAATCAAATATTTAGATCAAAATCTAAAAAACAAAAGCCCAGTTCCTCGCTAAGAAACCAGTAGAGTTTGTTTTCTTGACGCATAGTTTTATCATATTATCTGCAAAACTATTCCCGGAAACTTCGTAAACGACAACAGCTTTACGGGCTCAATAATTACGGGGACTTTCGAGAAGCGGGCCCCAGGTCTATCCAGGAGATACGTGATCGCGCCAATCGCTCGACGTCTCGATGGTCTGAACACATTCATTTCTGGGACCCGTCTTGGGCGATAAAGACGGTCCGGACAATTACATACAAATCAGGCTAAGAGGAGCTATTCGTAAGCCGACTATCATTAATAAATCCAGCACAATGGATAAAGAGAACTGACTGACCTTCCACTTGTTTCATGACACTCGGCGCTCCTTCAGGAGTGAGTTTGTTGAGTCCGGGGCTGACTTCCTCTTGGCTACTGCCGCCTCCTTCCTCCAGGATCTGTAGCCTCCTCCGAAGTGTTTCATTCTCCTTCCTCAATTTTTCTAACTCCTCTGCCCGCTGCTGTTTAGCCATGCTTGATGGATTCATCGACAGGTGAACTATCTTGGTCTTGGTAGGATCGTAGTAACCCTAAAACAATTCAAAGCTAAGTATAAACCTTAAAAAAAGATAAGCGACAACTCACATATAACTTCCTTTGGGCAGGACTGCACGGCAGGTTGAAGTCGACTAAGATTTATTTGTTCTCTTTTTGCTTTTTGTGGTAAAAGCCACAAATCAAAACTTCTAAAACGAGGAGCGATGGTGCATGGGAGAGGGAGAAAATATGCGTGCATGGATGACCTGGTAACTAAGGCGAACTGTCTTGGAGCTGAATCCCTAAGAACAATACCCAAGTTCAGAAAGAGAAAGAAAATTCCATCGTCGCTTGTTTACGTCCTCCATTAAATTTGAACTTAGGTATTTTCATGCCGTAGTTGTGTAGGTACGGCAAAGGATATACAAAGAAATGTGAGTCCAGGGTTCGCAAATACGCCAAATTCAGTCAAGATGGCTCCACCGAGGTTACAGAGGGCTTTGACTCCGGAAATTTTTGGTTGCAAAATAGTTTTTTTCCTTACCTTTTTCAAAACACATACAAAGTAATCAATGCTAACCGCAAATGTTGCAAACCTGATTTAAACCACCTAAACTGAAGAATTATTCATCTGTCTACACGTATAGGCTAAATTACAATAAAGATCACTCGAGCGATGATCATGATCATCGACTTGAGCCTTTCCAGGTCAGTGGACTCCCAAAAGAGAAAGTAGCTACCTCATGTTTTCGTCATGATAGTGTATACGTGCCAGAACCTCGCGCTGAAATGGCAATCTGGTCGAAACGACCAAGTGAAGAACCGCCAAAGCAAGTGTTACTTGACTCTAAATATTCCAAAATGACTCCAAAATTTGTGAAGCAGAAGTCACACTGACTTCATCCATCAATGAAGTTTGCAAACCCTGCCGCGAGGCACGTGCAAAGTTGTTGTTTTGCGTATCTAAACACTGACTTTTGACAGTCTCGTTACCGTCGGTGTCGTCGGATCTAAAGGTTCCTTATGTCTCGGGGAGAAATCAGGGGAACTGACCAGCTTTCCTCAAACCAACAAATAGGCGTTCATACCTGCATATGCATCTGTTCTTTACGGAGATCGTACATCTCCAGCTGTTCCTGTAGTTTGGCGTTCTCTTCTCTAAGGTTTTCCACCTCTTTACTGTAAAACAAAGCGATGCAAATGTGAGAAACTTTCTTTCCGCTTTAAGTCCCCCCTCCTGCGTGTGGAGTTGATATTTGAATATTCACTAAAATCGAAAGCCCGTCCACACTAAAGCTACAAAGCTCGGATTTTCTAGACTATAGTCAGTTCTGAAGTACTTACTCAAATCCTACGTTGGATAACGGATGTATTAGTGACGTTCACCCCCACTACCTTTTCTTGGCCAAAATTAATGCTTCAGGGATGCTTAGAAATGTTCGATAAACAGGTTCAGTTTACATTAGAGGAGATTCGTGATGAATCTGGAACATTATGGCACCGGATTCCTTTTGCATGAATCCGCAAATTATATAAACTTTCTGGTGGTTTGGCCGCGTGTCCGGAGATTTTGAATCCAGAATCTATAAGAGTGAATACTTTGTACCCGAATGAATGTTCTTGGATTAACAGATCTGTGAAAACGCCTCCGAACCCGAAAACCATAAAATGCAATTAACTCGGTAAAATGTACTCCTAACACGTTTACACAGCACCGGACGAATTTTCGACCGGCTGAAAATTTGACCGGACACTTCGTTCACACGAGACCGTTCAATTTTTCCGTTCTGTTCACATGGAACTTTGAACGACTATGCGTCTAAATTTTCGTTCGGTTAAGATGATTCCGTGCGAACAGAACACCTAAACGCATGAATTTTCAACCGGTCGTAAACTCGTCCAGTGCCGTGTGAACTTAGCCCTGACCTCAGATTTGCAATGGGAAAATTAAGGGTTTGAATTATCTCGGGTTTTCTCCGTCCAACGCTCTCGACATACAAAATATTTCATATTTCTTAGATCTTTAACACTTACCGTAACAAACCGTTGTCTGGTGTTCCTTGCGTCTGTTTAGACAACTTATCACGTAGTTCATTAACTTCAACTTCAAGCTGTAAAGACAATAAAAGCGACAAAACCTCAGTTAAAACTTACAGGGTGCAAACCACTGGTCATTTCCAATAGATGTGCTTAGACACCTTATTTGTACTTAACTTCGCAAAATTAAAGACCCTCGAATAAAAATACTGACGAAATTTAAACAAACGTAATTCAACACCCATATAGAAAATTCAATTCACAGAAAAACTGAGAAACTTGTAATACCAACAGGGTATGCATCGACAAATGCACAAATTATTTACTGGCTTGACTGGTGTGGTAAGTTCCATTTTGTAACTTCTACTGTGAAGTAACGATAGCTTGTAAAGACTTCACATATGAAGTAGAGAATCTTACAATGTAAAAAGAATTCTAAAAGATTCAGACTTTGAAAAAAAATAAAAGAAAGTTGATAAGGCTTGAATCGTTTTATATTTGCCTAGTGAAATCGCAAAAATAAAACCCCGAAAAATACTCTCACCAAAGTCGCGAAATTAAGTACCAATTTGAAATTACATACTTTGTTACATTTCAGTTTTTCCTGGCATGCCAGCTCTGCTTTCTCATTCAACTCAACCTGAAAATAAAGTAATCAGAGAGAAGTTTAACTTTTCTGATGATGGCAAATTAACCCATCGTTTGCTCAACGAGACAGTTGCAAGAAATAACAAATCGAGTGGCCTGCAGACACAGACGTATTTCTGGTCCTCGTTTCTCTCCACTCGAAAATAATTATTGCTACCTTTATTCAAGCGTCTTAAAATACTCCCCCCATGCTCCAAAACATGCCGTAAAATAGACCAAAACCGTTATCGTTGCCAATATGCCGTTAACTCCCTGAGCTTGTACAATTTCGTAAAATGGATTTTAAGAGGGGTTGTAAACTGGGGAGCTTATAACCGGACTAAAAAAGCCTTTCAAAACAAGCTACATAAAAGTGCTGATCAAAATACTTTTTGAATTCACTCGCTTTTTGAAGCTTCAAAACGTTTTAAACATCTAATTCATTTCGATACCAGCAAGAGGGGGGCTTATATCCGTTATATCCGGAGGGGGGGGGGGGGGTTTTCACCCCGTGTTTTTTTTTTTTTCCGGTAGGGGGGCCTAGCGCCTGCGTGGGGGCTTTCAATTTGTGGGGGGGGGGCTCT
>CALNXI010004825.1:0-21138 GCA_942486025.1 Porites evermanni | reverse complement strand
CTCGTCAAAAACGTGTGGATACTTTTGAAAATGGAGGGGAAGCTTGAACTTCGAAGCTCGCTTGTCAACAGAAACGTGGTGAAAGAAAACCTTTCCTGTAGGAGGCCATTGCAAGTGCCGGCAAAACAGTAAGTTAGGTCAATCCTTGCGTTAAGAGGGTATTTCACACTCGAAGGACATAAATTTAACCTTGATAAAGTGCAAGTAGGTCGACCGCTGCATCGAGTGGCGAACACAGCATCAGAATTGTCATGGAATTGTTGCCGATATTTGACCCTCTAGTAGCACGACTTATGACGAATGCTGCCTATTTATAAAAATTATCACCGCCTTCACATCACTAAACAATAAACCAATAACAACAATGTGATTACCTTTGATGTTGGTTGGTCGTGCCTCAGCAGCCTTCAAGTATTAAACCTTCACGCAACGCAAGTGAGTTTGGCTCGGTTACCACGCTGGGGAACAAAGATCGTAAATTCTTCGGAGCTCCAAAGCGCGCGCGTCAAAATCCGAAGGGTTTCCGACGATCACCTGGACAGATTTTATTAACGGGTTGGAAATTGCCTTCTTAAATGAGAAGCAACACAATGCGCAGAATAATTTCGGTTGATGACATACATAATTTTTTTTTTTGTGGAAAATTTCATTACCAACAGCTTTGTTACATAAAGACAAGAAACAAATGTGAACAACAAAATGCTTCATTTCATTTCGTTTATAAACTGACTGGTTAATCGACAATTCTTCCATGAAAAAAAAATACTTAAGGTTACTGTTTACAAGATCTTTCCACCACTTTTGCAATTTTTTTTAGCAGTCGTTAACAGAGGACTCCTTACGTTATGTATCATCATTTCTTGAACAGGAGCCATAATCGATTACGGCTCCCGTTTCTGACCAATCAGAAGTAAGGAATTCAAATACTTCAGGCGACTGGCGCGGCTTTAGTAACGAAGTACTAACGATACTGCATGTAAAGATCTGTAAATGTGACGCCTAGATTCGCCACTAGGGAGTTTTAGCACCGAAGACGGCGACGGTAGCGAAAACGTCACTATATGAAAAGGCATTCGCGTTTTTTAAAACATTGTCGCGTTTATTCAAATCCGCTGAAAATGTCAGATGTAGGTGGATTTCCCAAGAGTTGATTTCTTGGGGACCGCACTCAAGTTTAGAAAAAGAAAGAAAAATTCGTTGTCGCCTGTTTACGTCACCATAACGCGTGAAATCACGAGGCATTTTCACGTCGTAGTCGTGCAGTGACGGCAAAGAAATGTACAAAAAAGCGTGATGCACGTGCAAAGTTGTTGTTTTGATTAACAAACCAATTGCTCTTCTGCTAAAGCTCCCTACTATGGGTCTGCGAGATGGTTACGGATTGCCACAAGCAAAAATAGAGCAGTCCAAACTTCGACAAAAAATACTAGAAGACTAGAAGGGATTAAAAAAAAACGAAGAAAAAGATTTGCCAGCAAGTCTTTTGGGTGACTACGAAGAAGGAGTTTTTGGCAAATAATCCTGCTTCCACAAAAAAGCTATGAGGTTATAACGAGTAAAAAAGGTAATCCCTACAACGAACGAAACAATCAAGTCAGCTAATCTACATTTTATATACATTAAGAAACTTAAATACTCATAAAACAAACTTTTTTCTAGTAGAGTTAAGTTATGAAAGCAATATTTCCTGAGACGGCGAGGAAAGAAAGGTCGGTTGGATTTTTTGACAAACTGATTCGAAGACCATGTACGGTTCTACCGCCATCCCAAGGGGGAGGAGGTCCTCCCTTACCTCTTCCCCTGCAGGGATACCAGCGGTGCGGCTCTTTCGCAGATTCAGTAGCAACTTATGTATCTACAATCTTAAAGACTGCAACATTTTTACGGAAGGATAGGTATCAAGACTGCTTGATCTGTGTATGTGGGTTGTCATCAAATAAGACGTAATATCCACAAACAAAGGAAAACAATTTCTTAAATCAGACGGCAGTGAATTCCTAGACTAGAGGGTGTTCAATAAACGGGAGGTAAAATGTCTCTTCTTTTGTAGAGCGTCTGTGGTCCTCTTGTTTTCTAAAAAGCATATCGCGTTCTGATATCCTCCAATTTCTTGGAAACCTGTAGGTGAAAAACGTGGGTGAATGGTTACCGTAAAATTCCGAAAATAAGCCCCTCCATGTATAAGCCCCTCCAAATATAAGCCCCCCAAACCGGTAACGTAAAAACCCCTCCGTTAAATCGCCCCTCCAAATACAAGCCCCTGGGGGCTTGAAATTGGAAAATTGCCTTCAAATACAAAGTATAACAAAGCAAAAACGGTAAATTTACTTCGAACTATAAGGGCTAGCCCAATCGATTTTGAGACGCAAATTTTCATCCATAGATAAGCCCCTCCAAAAGAAGGCCCCTCAAAAAGGGCCTTTGAAAAATATAAGTCCCGGCGCTTATTTTCGGAAGTTTACGGTAACAAAGTCAAAGTCAATCTGCATAACTAGCGTATCCAGGGTTTCCGATAAACAGAATAATAATAATAATTTCCGCAAGACAAGACCTTCCACCCGCCCGTAATCTGTGAGTTCTGCAGTAATCATTAATAGAAATTACCGGAAGAGCGAATAAAGGAGGAAGAGAATATTTTCCTGCACTGCGGCTCTTCTAAGAGATAAAAAGTGCTGTTTCGTCATGCTGAACTAGTGTATGGCTACCAAAATGATGTCTGCGGATTAAAAATTATAGAAGAAAAAAATAGAACAAACAAAAAAATTCACCTCCGCTGGGGTTCGATCCAGTTCTTCGGCGATACTACGTCGCTTAGAGGAGTCGAGTGAGTTAAAATACTCGCACAAATCTCCATCGATCACACTCTGGAACACAAAATGCATCAATTTCAAGCTATGTACACAACAGCAGACCGTTCAAATTTGAAAATGAAAATTACCGGTTACGATTTTTCTTTGGACCAAAAAATTCGACTTCAGCACGGAGAAGTGTCAAACTAGTTTTGCATTACACGAACACCTTACTGTAAAAATAACAAACTACTGAAATAAACTATAGAGGGATATTTGTACTCTTTTCATGCGCTACTGTAAAATAATATTGCAGCTCTGTGGAAAATAAGTGTATTTTTTATGTCTCCTAAACTCTGTCCATTGCCTTGCTGCAGTCTTTCTCTAGGAATTCCACTTAACACCGGTTTCAGTGTAGCAGATAGTCAATAGAAGGTAACTCTGCGAAATGAGGATGCAAACCTTCACTGGCATGTAGTATGATCTATAGGACAAGTGATCTCTGCCACAAAGAGACGGCTGTTCCGCGCGTAAATGCATCTCAAGATGCTGGAAAAAGTCAATATCCTGTGAAATGATCAAACAAAAATGACGTGATATACACGTGATCACCGCGACCGTCTGGCTAGGCTTCAGCGTGCAGCTCATGAACGCAAATCAAATAGAGTAGAAACAGGAGAAAGCATTGAACAGCTATTTATGACGTACTTTACTACACTATACCTCTGACGATCTTCTGAAGATTTACGACAATTTTAAATACATTTTAAGAGTAAATAAAGATACTAAAAAAAACGTTTTTCCGTCACTTTATGAAAGGAATTACGAGAGACCATACCAGCCTCATAACATTTAGTTAAGGCCAGCAGCATTATGACTGTGATCCGGAAAACTATCACTGAACATTAGCCGGCCTATCTTCATTTTGTCTTGATGGGCTGTTGTTTGTTGGGAAAGCTTAGATTGTGCACTGTTACTAAAGTTGCCAGGCCACTCAAAATGGCCACGCACAATGTATCTAAGGTGAATGTGGGCCTTGAAATATCACAGATGTTTCCAGCCTTCTGATTGGCTAAAGTGCATTCTTAACAATACGTGATTAACACCGAAGGCAAGGTACCCAAGTAAACTGTAGCATGTAACACCGGAAATTATGTCACTTAACCCTTTAAGCCCCAATATCCACATTCAAATTCTCCAAACTGATCTCCATACATTTTCTAAAAGAATTAGTAAAGAGAATTGGATAAAAGAGCGAAGCATTTCCCCTTTGGTGATAATTTTATCATTTCTCACAACCTTTACTCTTAATTATGCATTGATATTACTAGGAAAAAAGGGATGTTGGTCACAGCTGATACCCACCTCTCGAGACGTGAATGGTACCAGCATGCCGATACCACCGGATAATGTTGTGTACACCAAAGACTCTGATCCGCCTGGAATAAGAGTGGCTTTTTGGAGTGACAGAACTGTTTCACCCACATGATAATTACACAGAGTTTCAACCTGGGGGTAAAAAATAATAATAATAATAATCAATACTAATCAAAATCATAAGGTCACAACAGGGCAAAGAGGCAAAAATTTCGCACGGCCAGACCTTAATCAGGTTGGTTCTACAAAGAGGCAACGGATGAGTCAGAGGGGCACAATCAACATAGATTAAAAAGAAGTAGCAGTCTCCTTCAATGAAGAAGTAAGGGCAGTTCAAGGCAGAGAGGCTTGGTTACAGACTGTAGAAGCCCTGTGTGGAAACACGATAGCACAACAACGAGTAGTGTGGGTGAGTCAGCTAAAAGTCATGAGCTCGTACCTAGCAATAGAGACTTAACAATTAAATCACGAGCTCGATCTCAGCAGGAGCCCTCAAAGGAAATGGAGCAACGGAAGGAAAAACAAAATCTCCAGCCAAAATAAGAACCGCACCCAAGAACTCGGTGATACAGTCTATCATCTTTGATTTACATATAATACCAAAAGGGCGAAAGCCATGGATCTTCCGCAAATCGAGTAGAGAGCAAGACTGGTGGCCGACAACAACAGTGATGTAGTGCGTAACAATACAACAACGTAAAAGCACATTACCTTTTGCGGAGCGCCGTTTAGAAGTCCTCTATCCCAAAATGCTTTAGTGCCAGTAGGATCTTCATCAATATCGTCAGTCGTGTTGGCGCCAAGGCGAATCTACAAGCAAATCACGTACAGAATATTTAGAAAATGACTGTTATACTGTAGACTATCTGGCACCAGCACCAGCACCAGCATCATCACCAGCACCAGCAGCACCATCACTGTTACCATCATCATAATAAAAAAAGGTGCGGAAAACAATCGCATTTTGGCTTTCACTTAAAACGTCACAACACGTATTCATAACAACCGAGTGCCGCCCGATGTACTCACCACGAATACGTTGCCAAATTTATCGGCCCCAGCTACCGTTTCATAGTCCAGATAACTGCAGCACGTTAACCACCTAAACAGAAAAGAGATACACGTGATAAGACGACAGACTACGCAAAAAAGGCGGAAAGTAGTCTGCACAGGAGCTGCTGTTGCAAGAGGCGCAAAAAATGCCAGAAGACGGGGTGAACTGTGTTAGGGGAGGGGGGAGGAAACGAAATACTTCCTTCTCCCTCTCAATCGTTATGGTGGATACTCCAAACACCACAAAAAGCATTTTTTAACACCTTAGGTGACGCGGGAAAGAGCATGAATGAGGGAGAAAGCGACAGCCGTTTATTCATTCTTTATTATTAAGGGAATACGAGTAACCGCTTGATCAACACTTTAACCTAGAATCCTTTGACCCTAACCAGCTTTTCTGCCAGGGACAGTTGTCGGTACTTTAAAGCAACAATACAGCAATTAGTAACAAACTTGGTCCATTATTTATTTAAAAGGTCTTGAATTTTCGAAATCACCCATCTTAAATTGGGTGACAATAACGTTTATTGTTCTGTGTGGATAACAGGGTTAAAACACGCTGATGAAAAAGCAGGAATATTTAAAAGGTTTTTCCTGTTTCCTGTTTCTAAACAGCTCGAGCAAATGTAACCTTTTAAAAAGCGAAGTTCAGTGGCTTATCTGTGAATATTTTAGGGTGCAAACTGTATCGTTAAAGTTTTAGCGCTCTTGCGAATATCGATACAGCACGGAAAGTATTGCATTATTCACGCGACAAATCTATGCTATAATCAACGAATGATATGCGAGAAACAAAGAACAAAGAGGCCGGCTAACTCAGCTTCAATGTCAAGGTCAAAGAGAGAACCTTTTCCCCCAAACCTAACTTGATTAAAGTACCCCATTCACTTGAGAACATTTCCAAACATCAAAATCAGGTAATAAACTGAAAATATAAGACTAGGTGACAAAAGCTGTAAAAAAGGAGGAAAGAAAAAACAGAATGTTGTGAAAAATATTTTACCAGACCAATCAAAAAAAAACATTTTTATTTGATACTTGAAGATTTCTATTCTTGGCACGGGCGAGTCGCTAATTAAAATATTACAAGCGCAGGTAGAAGTTTTTGCTTTGTTACAAATTTGAGATTTTAGACTACCAAGATTATAGTCTTTACTAGAAAAGACTCGCATGAAATGGCTACTATTTCGCAAGCTTGAAAGTGATCAGAACAAGAGACAAATGAAATTCGTACTTCTTCCTCGTTAATTTACCAGTTAACCACAAAATTGGAAATATACAATGTATCTATTGCCATGCACCTATCCCGTGTGGGTTTCAAGTGTATTTGGCTAAACTTGTTTATAGCAAGAGCTAGTACGTGAAACTTTCAAGAGTGAGGGGAATCACAAAAGCGATATTCCATAACGTAAAACCTTCCGAAATTGCCATTAATGAAATTTTGATGCTTTGTCTCAGAGGTAATTTGCTATGAAGCCACAAACCCAGAAAGCTGCAATTTAACTGGCTCCTTAACCAGATATCCCATGAAGCACAAATGAAATCACAGCAAGATTGCGTTTTTGAAATGTTGTGGAAATACTGCCCTGCGGGGCTTTTAAAAAATCTCTTTTTAAAAAGGAAATATTCAGGACGGTACTGAAACAGGGAGATATTAAAGGCAATTTGGCGTGTTTAAACAAATATTTACACCAACGCAATTATATCTTTCCAAGACAGAGCTGAACTGCGTGAAGCTGAACAACAACTGTCAGAGGGCAAGAGAAACTTAGCCGAGCGATACAGCTTGACTTTCTTGTGCTGCAGGTAACTCATAGACTATAAGCTTAACATTAAATTATTTGAGGTTAAAGGCAGACAATCACTTTCAAAAAAACAGATTTACATGTATTGTCAAGTCAAAAAGACCACATTTGCCGGTTTAAAGTACCCCAATCAAGGAAGACTGAAAATTTTAAAAGATTTATTGAACAACGCAGCGTTGATTTAAAAAACAGTCATGAGAAAGAAAGCTACAAAACCCATCAGGCATTCGAAAGATATATGAATAGATTTCGTACATGGCGGCGTAAGCTTTAATCCTTTCCTTTTTATCTAGAAACGGTGGGAAAAATTGGGTGCAAACCACAGCTGTTTACACTGAACAAGTAAAAGAACTTTATTTGCGTAACCACCCCACTTAAAAGTCAAATGAGATTTAAAAATTAATCGTGAAAGACAAAAAAAAAATAAAATACGGAGCAGTCAATCAATTTCGTGCGAACGGCTGGAGGAAAAAAACGTACGAGTTTCACCGTAAATAAATTACAGTCGCACAAATAAACGTTGAATAATTACTGCCATGCACCAACAAACAATGAAACATAAAATAAGGAAAATGCATTTCCAAACGAGAAAACAGCTTAAACGCTCCATGTAGACGGCTGTTGCTGAGGTGTCCCGAGGTGGCATTTTCATTTACGAATTTATAGGTATCTTTTTACCATTACAGTGGCTAAAATGAAAAATGATCGAACCTATTTTAGTAAAATGAAGATAACAAGCGCTTAACTGTGTAACAGTACTGGTCAACAACCTAGTCGTCAGTAGCCACGCATAATAGGTTTTACTAAAATCCAAGTAGTGGTCTATTATCAATGCTGCGTTCTGATTGGTTGAGCTACTACTAGGCTATATGTTAAAGCCTACTAGTAGCGAAAGGCGCGCGCTTTTTGGCGGCAAAAAAGGATTAAAGTCTAGCTTTAACCAGCTTAATTTTTTTTGACCAACTAGTTGGATTTTACTAAAACAATTCGGCCTCATGGGCTATTGACTCAGAGCCCAGTAACCGATAACTATCCAAATTCACTCGATATTACGACGCGATACGATACCTCAAAACTGATATCCACACTGTCTACAAACGACCTGTTTTTAACGTCAAATCTACTAGCTATCGACTCGGATTAACACTCCCAAACAATTCTAAGTTGATTGACCAGAAATCAAAATCATTCTTGCCAAAAAGAGCCTCCGATTTGTTCAAATGGTTTCAGTCACGAAAGCCATTTATTCACTAAAAGATGCATTGAAATTACAGAGTAACCTGTGAATACGCGGCCAGGGACGTTTCGCGGCAAAGATCGTGGAGAGACAGCTGTATTCGCAGGGTAATCACGGAGTCAGGTATGAAACAGAGGCTTTGAAAGTTATGACTAAAGCTTTTCTTTTGTATCAAGAGCACAATAAAGATTGTTGTTTTTGTTGTTGTTGCTTAAGAGCATCATGTAAGACAACACAAAAAGACGTTGTCACCCCATGCAAGGTAAGATTGGTTTCCGGATTCCACGATTCTAGGTACGGGATTCTCAATTCCTTGTCAGTGGAACTTGGACTCCAGATTCCGGATTCCAATTGTCAAGATTCTGATCCTTGAGCTCAATTCTGGATTCCACGAGAAAAAATTTCCAGCCGGGATTCCAGAGTCACCAAACAAAAAATTTCAGGATTCTGGAATCCGGATAACCTTACATGGGGCGGGCGACTGTTGACTATGACCAATGACAGTATCAAACTTAACTGGAGCTAAAGTTGTTATCCTTAATTAGTAAGGAGTTTACGGAACAGGACGGCAGGAGGAAGAGGACGGCATAACGCTTGCGCGTGACCAACATGACAGGGCTATCACTTGCGTGTTTCGTCGTGATCTTAACTTAACATTACTGTTTTCTGGTCATAACAAAGAGATCTGTTTAAAAATAGTTAATTAAAGTGGAAAGGTTGGGAAATCCTTTGTTATAGGTTTTTGTCAGCTTTTTTGTACCTGACCGTGCACAACGTTCAATAGCATTCCTATCATTTTGAAGTTATTGACCAATAGAAACATTGCATTAATTTATTCAGCCAGAATTTGTGAACAGAAAAAAAGGATTGTGCACAGTCAGGGAGCTTCCAACATAACCTAAAGCACCATTACTTTCAACTTTGATGTTTGCCGGGTTTCCTAACCAGTCTCATCTACTAACTATGGTTTAAAGGAGAGTGAAGTTTGGCCAAAAGTTATTGTCACGCTTCCAACACAAGGTTTGCCGTCTTTGTTCCTCTCCCGTCCTGTTGTGTAAGTTCACTAGTGATACGCGCGCTATACGGTTCACTTACCAGAAATCAATATAATTCTAATAGATATGAAAGTTGAAAATCGGTTTTTAGTATCTCTTATTTTTATTACTCAGTCTGTACAACATATAGGACTATTGAACGCACTTCTCTTCACTTTCCTTCTGCAAACAAACACTTAATGGAAAGAAAGCTCTCCAACACAGCTGCCTTCAAGTGCCATGAAAAACTGTCACATTGTCAGTGCTTTTTACAAAGGATATGTAAATGACAGAAAAAAAGAAAAACTATATCGCAACTGGCACCAATGTGAAGTCAATATACGGAGCTAAAAGAGTGCCGTCTGAAGGCGTTAAGCAGTTGGGCACAATTGCAGCATGATACAAATTTAATGGGGCGAGAAAATAGGCGATTATTTGATAAGTAAAATCAGACAGTGCACAACAGGTTATCAAGAAATTGGAGAGAAAAGAAAAGGTTGAAAAGGCTGTTTTTAACTCAAGACGCCCAATAACAGCTTTAAAGTCGGAAAGCCACCGTGAGAAAGCAATAAGGACCTACCAATAAAATAGTAGAATAAAAATGGTAAGAAGCTTACGAAAAATATAACTACTTGGCATTCAAACAGTCAGCATTTTTAAATCAACAGAACAGCTAATGCAACTATAAAAAAATACTCATTCCTTACCAAAACGTTCTTGATAACCAGTCAGAAAAAAACACGAAATAATTTCAATTTCTACTTTGCAAGGAAAGCTTTAGAAAAACACTTGAACTAGTTTAATTGTCATCCCCGTTGTTTGACGTGTAAATTAACCCTTTATCTGACAAGACACGGTCCATTTCGGGAGAAATTAAAACGATTTCAGATTAAAGTAAATGTTTGGCGAATTTTCTAGCATAAAGCCTTTGATGTTACTCTCATAAAGCAAAGCAAAATTCTACTGTACAAGATTCTATTCTACACGAATTAAGTGCTACAAATATTAACACATTTTCTTTAAGTGGAGCGAAATTTGAAGAAAACCTCGAAAAAACGAGATCGCCATTTTTCTAATTTTCGGAAATTATATTTTATTTACTTTACTTGGAATATGTGTGACTGCTTTCCAAATGCAAAATAATTGCTTCCCGCGATCGATTTATTCGTTTTTTGCACTGTTGCACCTGGATTCCAATTGTTAAAATCAAGTGACAAATTACCAGGTCAACGCAGAGAAAAACGGAAAATCACTTTACTGAGTGTACAACTGGACCATTAAACCGCGTAAATTCTCTGAAAAGCACATTTTAGTAGGATGAAGGTAATTGCAAGACACAAACAGAACAAAAGCGTGCAACTAAAATACGAAACAAAGCACAGGAAGGGAGAATATCTTTAAATTAAAGCGGAAATCTCCATAAAAAGATAACAACGTGTGATATTGTCCCCCAGTTTTGAAGATTACTACACAAAACGCAGACTTCTTACACTCATTGAAAACTGTCACCAAGAAAACTGATTTTCGAGCGATAAAAGAAAAGCAACCAACACATTTAGACAATCATCGATTTGGGGTGACAAGGTAAACATTCTCCCTAATTTATTTGCAAAAATTTGCACAAGATGATATTAGTCGCCATGAGGACTATATGTTAAAAAGAAACAATAAACTGCGCTCAGTCTAGAATCTATTTCCAAGAAAACAACGTCTCAAGACTTTTTAAGGTAATAAGATTTATGTCCTTTGTACAAAACAAACTAGCACAAGCTAACGCATTCTATTTATTCATTTTCTGGTGTGTTTTATAACAGGGTGTAACCTTTGACCAACGCAACAACAAACGGCATCTTCATAAGAAAAAAACAGTGTTTTAGAATACAGGTGTTGAACCGGCAGAGTTGACAGCTAACAGTGAAAAAAAAGAGAAAGTTAAATGGACAACGTAACGAGAAATTACGGGAGAGATTTAGCAAAGGAAAAAGACAATGTTTCGCTTGAAATGGAACAGACAGGAAGAGCTTTGCACCAAACAGAGACAGGACAAGCGGTGATTGTCTTCTTAACTTTACAAAGCGTGCTTATAATATGCGCCAACTCCCTTGTGTTTGTGCTATTCATCAGCACGCGGTATCTACGTACAAGAACCAACTATTGCTTGGTTAGTCTGGCGGCGGGTGACTGCCTTGCCGGTCTCGTGTCTCTACCGCTTGTTCTAGCATGTTCAACGACACTCGTGGGCGAAATATGTACCAGCATGGATTTATGCCAGCGATTCCTCTCCATTTCTACCATTCTCCACTTGCTGGTAGCAACGTCAGAGCGCTATTTTAAAATCAAGAGACCGTTTAAATACAACATGGTAGTAACAAAACGACGAGTATTGCTGTTATTGCTTGGCGTGTGGCTTTTCTCTTGTGGCGCTTCTTTTATTCAACTCGCCTGGATTACAGGACCACGGGAAGAAAAAATCAAACGATTAGACATTGCCTATGCCATATTTTGCTTGGTGGCATTAGCTTTTGTGCCATTTTCTATAATTGCCTGCATCGATGGTCACATTTTTTACTACATTCACAAAGAAAAGAAAATGCGTCAAGCTCTCACGGAAAGCAAGCCTCTCGAAAAACAACAAAAACGTCGAAAAAACGATCGGAAAGCGGCGATCATTTACGTGATAATGACGGTAACTTTTGTCCTTGGCTGGTTCCCATATTTTATCTTTACTCTGCTGTGGGATCTGGAGTACATAAATCGTATCCCCTTTGCTCTAACCATAATATTTGTGGTTCTAAAATTCAGTACAGCACTTATCAACCCTCTTCTTTATACGTTTTTTAAGAATGACTTCCGAAAAGCGCTCCAATCATTGATAGAAAGAGAACAATGCTTGGATGGAAGCAACGAAGTCATTACAACCACTCTGGTTTGACACTGATGTCCCTTTTTTCATTAGCGTCAACCATGGAAAAATAGTGTTGAAAAGTAAAAACAGCGTAAAAACCAACCGCATACAGTATCACGACAAGTGAAATGAGAAAGTACTGTTGCTCTGAGCTTTTAGGTCAATGATCTTACTCGATTAATTGATCTGAGTAAAACCTTCGGAAAAACGCACGACAAAAGTACCTATACACTAGCTGTTTAAGACTGAGTCTTCAGTTGAAATGACTAGAAGAGACTGTAGTTAAAACGCTAGGTTTGAAAGAAAACATTAGTAAGATAGTGACTAAATACTCTCACAGGTAAGTTTTCTATTAACGATGACCAACACCAAGATGATTTCAAGTGAAATCTACAAGGGAGTGTATGACTCTTTAATTAAGGGAAAAAAAACTGAATCTCTGACGACACTTCATCGAGAAATTGGCAGAAATAGTCATATGGGCACCAGTTCTCCACAGATATGATTCAGTGCCGCTTTTTCTACACTCGCCTCAGTCAACTAATTTTTAATATATTTTGCTGGACTTGAACCATCGTTAAGTCATTGGCCCCAACCCCATTAAACGTGCCAGTTTGAGCATCAGTATATGGGAACACCTTTGCTTTATCCACAAAGTAGTTCGGTTTCATATCTAGCGGGGTTGGGCTGTTAGATTTTGTAATTGCCTCATTACATTTATGCAAATTTATACTTGTAAACATCCGATAGCGGGAATGCAAGAGGAAAACAATTTAGCGGTTTTGGTTTAGGTTTAGGTTTAGAGGTTTTACACCTTTTGTTTTTCTAGGTTCTATTGTGTTGACTTTTTTGTTTTTCGTCACCGGTGAGTTTACATGGTTCATACAAAATTCGGGGGGAAAAAATCAAGGACTTTTTAAGGAGTAAGACAATTTTTTCAAGGACTTTTTTCCCTGTAATTTGACATAGAATTGCATGAACTAAAAACCTTTCAAATTCGTAGGTAGAGGGGAGATTTCTTATTGCAGTACCTTCCCCCAGGAAGGCACGGTTACTAGGGTACTTCAAATAACGGAAAATTAACCATTCCGGGAACATTGAAAACATAAGAAAACATACTTTCATGACCACCAAGAAAATTTGTGTACTGCTGTGCTTTCAATCTTTCCTTTGCGCAAAACACTTTGTTTAACAAAGGTTATTTTATTCAAGGAGCTTTCAAAAATATTCAAGGACTTTTCAACGATATTCCACAATTTTTCAATTTTTAAAGACTATTCATTCACGGACATGATGCTTTTTCAGGGAATTTTCAAGCCCTGTGCGAACCATGGTTTAAGACAAGTCGAAGGCAGCGTCATTTGCAATGAGATGGGTAATAAGGGTGCTTGATGACATAATGTCGCAGCACATTAAAACCTATAATCAAAATTAAACTTGCAATAAGTAAACCTTAAGAACATAAATGCAAGAGTTTCTAACCTCTCTTTCTTTTCCGTCTCAAAATGGCGCTTAGTTTATAATAAAAAGACGATTGTCGAAACTCGCCATTACAGAACCGGTTCTTTGATCTTTGATACCAACGATTTAAAAACAACCCATAAATGAAAAATGTATTTTTTCTTCGCCAAGGTCTCTCACAGTGACCACCCTTTCACTAAGAAGCGAGAAAGGAAAATCTGGTATGGGAATGTCTTATCTTTAAACTACTAGGAAAGGATAAGAAATCAAAGATCGGAACGCAAACAAAATTCATTTCAAGGTTAAAAATAAATGGCAATTTTGACTTCGGAGACTCCTTAACGAAAAAAATCAACCATTAGATTGTTCTCTACACACAATCCTTGAAATCTTTCATTTTATTCCTATACAACTTGCTCAATTCAGCCCTAAAGAACCCTTTTGTTTTTATCCTGTAGATAAATATTAGGAAGCAAAAATTTCGGCCCCGTCTGCACGAGTCCAGATATTTTTGAAACAGCTTTATTTTATATAAGAATCGGCATTCCGCCTACACGAAACTAGTGAATCTGCTCAAGAAAACTCCATTTTTTTAAGTGATTAGACGAATGTTTTCGAATTCAATAGCCCACGTTCGATATCGAGGCTTTACGGACAAAAATGCAATTTTTTTACAACTCCATTGTCTCGCAATTCCCAGAGGACACTTGGGTACAAAGAAAACCAAACCAAATATAGAAAAATGACCATGAAACCTCGGAGTCATATTAGAATTTCGATATTATTTATTTATTCACAAGCCCTAGGATTTCACGGTAATGAAAGTTTCCGGTACCGTGTTGTTACCGTGGTCTTAAAATAACGGAAACAAAAAATAGTTTCCCACTGACATTTTCAGTCTTAGGGATACATTTATTTTTTGTCACTAGTGGGGCATTTCTTTAGTGACGACTCATATATGAAAATAAAATGTTTACCATCTATCAGTTCCATCTTGAATCATTCCCAAAAAGCATTATACATGGTTTATGGCTTCCACCGCCAAGAAAAAAAATATATGACTGAAATTTTAAAACATTCAGGGGATGGGTTCCCATGAATTTTCACGCAACCAAAAAATTGTTACCGATGGTTTCTCATGATCTCTGGGCACGGAATTGAAAAAATGTTTTCCATGGGAATTGAAATCCTAGGGCTTCAATATATCGAACGTGGGCTAATAAGTATGCTGTTTCAGCCTACCCGGGCCTTAAATATTTTTGGTAGCTCACTGTCCCGTCGAGTAACGATGGGTTTGGGTAATTAAGGTTCTTCCCTCGAACTGTTATCGAAACGGAACTAGAACAGAAATTATTATCAAATTGAGAGTAAAAAGCACATATATTACACCTGCTAAGTCCACAACCAAGTAGATGTCACCTCAATACGCAGAATTACATCTCAAATTACCTTGGATTGACGTCATCAGCAAATATCACCAGGTGATTTTCCCGAGCCTTATATTTGACGAAGTGAAAGGACTCCTGAATATCGCTTACAATAATACGCGTCCCCATGGTGTTAAGCCCCATAACAAAGTTTGGCAGTTTCTACGAAGCAACACACAAATTAATCACGTCTTGTCTTACTATGATTAATACCAAATAGCCTTAATGCCAACACAGTAACACCGTCCACAGTCTTGGATTAGTACAGAAAAAACTACAGAGTTACTATGGCGGTTGCCATTTGTTTCACTATTATCTCTGGTCATGGTAGTTTGCAACATGTAACAAACATAATAGTGTTTAACGGATCTGGGTCTAAGGCTGGGTTCACACTTGGTGTGTAGGTACGGTGCCGCTGGCCGGGAGTATTTATGACAATGTGAACACTCCCTTTGCCAGTACTCGCAAGCAAGGGTAGTACAAGGTGGGGGCCATGAAGACCCTGAAGCAGGTTCTGGGTCTCCGTGTGAACGCGTTTTCCTTTAGTTTTAGCTGCAGTCTATTGCTTCCAATGTAATAACCCCCTGCCACGAGCATGTTTCAAATGGAGGCTAACGGCGCGAAATAGAGCTTATCATACCTTATTCTCGCATTTACGAAGAAGTTTCTTTTTCCCAAGATCATAAATTCTCAACAGGCGTCCAACACCAGCTAAAAGGCGACCCTACAATAAAAAATATCTGCTTTAAACATTTCTCGCTGGACGAAACAGCAGTGTTAAACGATTCCATTGTGTCGCAACCTACTTTCTCCCTATAGAGCCGTTAATTGCAGCATAGCGACAAGGCGCTCAGTCACAAAGGTTACGTTAAGCCCGAATAGAGTCAACGCAACTGGAACCTAAAGCCGAAAAGAAATTTTTAGGAACGGTACGTCAGAAAAAAAAATAGTGAATTATTTGCCCACCTGGAAAGGCGCTAGAGCTCCAGGAATATCATCCACTTCGGTCTGAAAAATAAAATAAGCAGAAATCGTCAAGAGTTTACAAGTAAAATCACTCTGTCCATCACAAAACTATTTTCCATAACTCGACAAAAAAGTCTAATTATGCCTCACGTTCAGTTCACCATAACCCGCCTGACACTCCCTTCTACTGAGATATTGGCAAATCTTTGAGACAAAGCATTTACTAGCCTGAGAAAACAGCCGAAATTTCCCAACGCGACCACTGGTTTCGCCGCAAAATGACGTCTAACAAAGGAGTGAAGCAAATTTTCAGCCAATCAGAAGCACTACCCAGATCTCGTTAGTGACGCTTCATTAGTATGGAATCATTATTTCTGCGCTCGTTTCTCAAACGTAATTTCGCGGGAAACCAGTGGAAATCTCGGCTGTTTTCTTAAGTTAAGCATATACATATTGAGCAAAGGATTTTACCTTGTGGACAAATTCTAGTTTGTATCCCCCATCAATGAGTTCAGCAATCTTGTAAGCGTGAATGAAACCTCCTGCGCATGACCGCGGGTTAAGAGTCAGGTCCTTTGCGGTACCAACTAGCGCATAAGTCTCATCAGGACGACACGTAAAATTACACACGCACACACTGAAATATAATATTACATATAGTGAGTTGCAACAATCTGCAAGAGGCATGTAGCTGGCATGAGTAACAAGGCTTGCTTGCCTGTTTTCTGCGATAATATGAGCTGCATTTAATGGTTACGATTATCAGTCATCGTCAAGCAAAAGCACTTCATAATGATCCAAAACAACTCCTTCATCAATATTACACAAAATGAGTGGACTAGCAAACCAGTAAACCTTACAAAAGTAAATTCTTTTTAGACATTCAGAAAAGAAGAAATCTAACGTAGCAAGTGTCTCATCTTTATCACGTTTCTGTCGTCTTTCTGGCACATACTAAATGCATCGACTTGAAAATGTCGAACACCTATAACGACTCAGTGTATTGCACTCATCACTGAAGAGGTAGTACAGAGCGAACACAACAAAAACGTGACAGCACAGTAATACAGTGTGAAGACGACACAAACCTGACGGCAGATTCATTTTGTTCCAGACGAACCTCATCAACTGTTTCACCCTACAAAGAAAATTGCGATTTTTGAGCTTCAGAGGGGAGAAGGGAGGGATGGGCGGACGGAAAAACGGAAGGATGGGTGGATGGATAAAAAATAAATAAGTAACAATCTGGAGGCAACACATTCAGATTAGCGGTTCTTCGTCTATGATTCCCGATCGAATGGGCCTTTGAAACTATTGGTTCTTGAGGAGAAGAAAAAACCGAAATACCCTAAGAAAAACCTCTTGTAGCAAGGGCGAGAACCAACAATAAACTCACACCATATATGGCGTTGCCTGCGGGATTGGAACCCAGGCCATACTGGTGAGACCCTTGCTCCGCACCCTTTCAGAACAAAAAGATGTGTCCAAAATTTGTCTTGCACACAATGACCAACTGAAAAAACACTCCTCCACGAAACGTTTCCTTCACCGTGTTTTTCAAATCAAAATAGTGGTTTTCATTGCCAAGAATTCAAGAACAAGTAAATTAACAAAGGGAGCTGCCACGATCGTAATAAACCTGTTTTGCCGTAAGCGGTAAACTATACGCAAGCTCTTCTCTCAGCAACAAGTCCCATCTTAGGGTACCTTTATTGGGTCCAGCATGCGCAAAATAGAGGCCCACATGCCAGGCCCTGCCTTAGGGGCTCCAAACTGTTGCTCAGAGAGATCCTCGTTGAGAAATTCGGCTGCCATTTGAGCCGCTAGCTCCTTCTCGTCGTCACCGGCTGCTTCGACCATTTCCTGGCAGAAATGAACACAAAAATGTCAATAAATACTTTAGAAAGGAGAAAAAGAAACGGATATACGCATATTGAACATCTTTTGTTGGTGTGGCGTGCTGTGGATTCAAATTGACGATGGCTTTGTTTCAAACTCATTTTCATACATACGCAAAAACAAAGGAAAAATTAAATCAGGCATAAAATTGAACTACAACACCTCTAATCGTAAGACGATCTTCTCTTGCCAAAACACACTGAAGTCTATTAGGACTTTTAAACTGTTAAATAGAAAATGTTAACCCATCCAGCCCGCGTGACATTCGTCGCAAGAAAAGGGGTGGAAGGGAAAAAGGGATGGGGATTAGGGAGAGGAAAAAGGACGGCTTCCTCTCTAACCAAGCTACATATCATCATGGGTTAATGAATTGAAGTTCGGGAACACACTTGCTAGTGGCACCTTTATTCACGAGCCTTGCATTGCCAAAATAAACACAGGAAAGCACGTTCAAACAACATAAAGGTGAGTCGTAATAGATTCACTCTCCCATTGTCAGCAGTCAGTTTCAATGGCCGTAACTTCCGCTATTTACAATCAGGGGATTGCAAACCCATGAGTCATGCTACAAACCTCAGCAATTTGTTGTTTTTTCTCCTCTTTGACCTTGTCGGTGAACGTGTTGTGGTCACTTTCTATGATGATCAAATTGTTACTCTGATGGTGGAAAGCAAATTTCCGAGGCGTGTAGCGAAGANTGGCAGAAATGAACACAAAAATGTCAATAAATACTTTAGAAAGGAGAAAAAGAAACGGATATACGCATATTGAACATCTTTTGTTGGTGTGGCGTGCTGTGGATTCAAATTGACGATGGCTTTGTTTCAAACTCATTTTCATACATACGCAAAAACAAAGGAAAAATTAAATCAGGCATAAAATTGAACTACAACACCTCTAATCGTAAGACGATCTTCTCTTGCCAAAACACACTGAAGTCTATTAGGACTTTTAAACTGTTAAATAGAAAATGTTAACCCATCCAGCCCGCGTGACATTCGTCGCAAGAAAAGGGGTGGAAGGGAAAAAGGGATGGGGATTAGGGAGAGGAAAAAGGACGGCTTCCTCTCTAACCAAGCTACATATCATCATGGGTTAATGAATTGAAGTTCGGGAACACACTTGCTAGTGGCACCTTTATTCACGAGCCTTGCATTGCCAAAATAAACACAGGAAAGCACGTTCAAACAACATAAAGGTGAGTCGTAATAGATTCACTCTCCCATTGTCAGCAGTCAGTTTCAATGGCCGTAACTTCCGCTATTTACAATCAGGGGATTGCAAACCCATGAGTCATGCTACAAACCTCAGCAATTTGTTGTTTTTTCTCCTCTTTGACCTTGTCGGTGAACGTGTTGTGGTCACTTTCTATGATGATCAAATTGTTACTCTGATGGTGGAAAGCAAATTTCCGAGGCGTGTAGCGAAGAGGTGTGGCTACTTGGTTAAACACAGCACCCAACTTTTCCAGAGCCAAAATCCTTAAAAAATTAAAAAAAGCAAACGACATATAACTCGTTACTATCAACAACTACTTAAACTAAGCTATTCAAAGTAGACAGACTGCAAATTATAGTTACTGTAGTTGCTAACAAATATATATCTACGTGTCGTTACGAGGCCTTGTCAACTACTTATGCTAACTCACTAGGGGCAGGCATGACCTAGACTGCGAGCAAGTTCCCTGGGAAACTCCGCGGAGGGGGAGAGTTTCCCCGCCCCCTAGGCTAGACATTATCATCTATACTGTTTCTACATACATAAACAAATCGTTTTATTGAGTCTGTGTTTACAGGGCTTTCCAGACACAATTAACTATACTGTAGAGAAGGCACAAGCGAGTGTAAACTGCGATATGGCGTTCTTATTGCAGGTTTAAGAGAGTGCTTCCAAAGAGTGCTAAAACAACTACTGGAATATTAGTCCGTGAAATCCCCAACTCAGTTTAATATTTCAGCTCAGCGTATAGTGACGACAAATTAATCAAGTCACACGTATTAAAAAAGAACAAAGCAAAGTCACGTGCAAATTAAGGGTGCAGTTGGCGTGCAAATGAATTACCATAACCTCAGTTTTCCTAGTTTTAGTTATGATCTAGGACCCACCTCAGAGTGTTTGCAGATATAGCAACAATTCCCTCAGGACACTGCTCAGAAGAGAAACTAGATGCGTACTCGAGGGTCTCATATGACAACGGAGTAAGATGGAAACGGGACTGGTACGAGTAACTTAGCCACGAGCGACTTGACATGGCAAGAACCTGGAAATATAAAAAAAAGGATTAAACTTCTATATTTTCTAACATCGCGTTATGGTCCTTCTTGTCCATAAAGTAATAATAATAATAATAATAATAATAATAACAATAATAATAAGAGCAATAGAGAGGGTAGAACAGCAAACATTTCTTTTGTTTTCCATAGTTTGTTTACGTTTGCCATAAAACGCACTTGTTACCTCGCAAAACTTTGCACAATATTTTAGCGTGCTCCATATTAGGCATGTTTCCCGGTGCTTACCATAGGTCGTACGTTTTCCCGTGCTTTTCGCGGGTAGCTCGCTCTTTTCGCCCTGAGTGCTAGTTACCTGGGTCGGGTTGCAAAAAACATCTTAAGATTAAGGGAACTCGTAACTATTATTTCAAAACAATAGGTTATTGTTCCCGAACAAAAGTCGGGAGCCCTCTCATCTTTAGTAGGTTTTATGCAACCTGGCCCTGGGCTATTATGTTATTAACGGGTACTGCTCTCTTATAAATGAATGTCGACACCTCTAGAAACAAGGACAGAGCTAGGTACTTACCGCATCAGATCCGTGCATTCTAACTTTAAACAACTTAACAGCCTTTGAGCCAAGATACCTGAAAAACAATAAGACGAATTCAGCACTTCACCAGTAAGAATCAGCAAAATGCATTTACAGTGCAGACCTGCACATTACTTCACACGAATTTCGTTTTACAAGCAGTAGGGTATCCCGTTGATGCTGAACGCATTTAAACCGAATTGTTTCGAATTAGATCACTTCAGTCGGTGGCTGGGCCGTGCCTAGCCTAAATATCAACACGTGTTCAAATCAAAACATCCGTTTGAGCTAAAGTGGGCCGCATATATCCTTACCTCGTTCGAGTATCGGACAAATCTCCAGTCACAAGATCCAGCACTGTTCTAAGCAGAACACCATTC
>CALNXI010004824.1:9536-21162 GCA_942486025.1 Porites evermanni | reverse complement strand
GACGATTCGCAGCAATGATTTTTAGCTCAACACAGCGTTGGAATGTTGCAACTATGTTGCAACCATTCGAAATAATGTTGCAACAATGTAGTTGCAACGCAACGTTGTACTGAAAATCGTCGTTGTGAATCTTGTCGTGTAACATTACCTTTAAGCAATTCCGCCTTGTAGTCCTCTACCAACAGGGTGCAGAGTGTAACGCCTTTGGCAGCAAAGCCCCTGCACGCCGTAGTAAGTGGCATCAAAATGACAGACCAGGGGTTCGTTTCTCGAAAGACCAGGTAACGTTTCGGACCTGAAAGCAAATCTTATAATCAAAACCTGTTGAATGGCAGCACAGTTCCTGGCTCGCAAACCAGTCAATTCAGCTTCGTTAACTGATAGTTTTATTTTATCATTTTCAAAATTATTTAAGCTTTGATCTTGAATGCAAACAAGGGAAACACAAAACTGCTTACCGGGACTTTCGAGAAACGGGTCCCAGTGTCGTTGACTTCCTTTTCCCTAATAAACTCGAATCTGTTAACAACGGTCTTCTTGGAGGTAACTGGCCGTAAGAGAGAGCGCTGGTTGTAAGGAGAGGTAAGGGTGTAATGTATGATCACGAGACCCATGTTTTTCCTATAACATCAGGGTTTAAGTATTCATCCCCTTTGGCTGGTTGAACACTGAAACCCTGTGGTAGATGGCATAACAATACTGTCAGCTTTTTGAGTTGAATAAACTTTTAAAATTGAGGGGCAAAATAAGTAGAAATTCAGCGAATTAAATTTGTAATTGTAACTCTTCATTAATTATGGACTTCATGATCACCATTATCATTGTCACATCATAGCAATTTAGTGGCAATGAATTTAGCCTTTGTTGAGGTGGAAAATTGACTTGACATCTTAAATAGGAATCACAGTACGATGGGGTGATATCATGATCTATTTTTGTTTTGTCACTAGAATGACCGATTTGGCAGGATGCTAGTTCTTTTAAAATTGATAAGGTCATGAGACTTATTGGTCAAGTGAAATTAGAATGGTGTCCATTGGTTGACTCGGTTTGATGAAGGAAAAAACGTAAACGTGCTTTTGACAAAAAATTGCCTAACCTAACAGTAAAGTTTGTTTCCCATGTCCTGGTTAGAGAGGTTAGAGTTTATTGATTTTCGATGTTCGTAGTGTGTTTATTACTGAGGATAAGGACAAACTAACTCAATAAAGCTTCATGTAAACGAGTTTTCTTGGGAACACTTTTGCCTACTCTTTCCTCCCAATTCCCTGTTTCCCTCAACCACCACCAAATTTTAGTTGTTTCCCCCCTCCTCCTCCTCGTAAAGTAGCTGTCAGTAATATCTTTAGCTCTAGGTAGCTAACGTCCCACATTTTGTTGACCTGATTCTCAGACGCTCCTGATCGCTCGCGGTCACTCACTTTTCCGAGAAGGTGTCTGGGACTGAACTGGAGCGTCAGAAAATTAAGCTAACATTTTGGTTTTATGAGTCGATTAAGTAATTCCAGTCTTTACTCAATAGTTAATTTTAATTCCTAATAAGTTTGTCCTCTTAACACAGAGTTCCGAGGTTTTTTCCTTGTGGAACCTGTGGTAGATTGCATGACAATCGCTCGGTCCCAGTAGTATAGCAGAGATAAAATTAACCGTTTTGAGGTGGAATCTCTGTCATTAATTTAAGTTGTGTAAATGGTAATGACCTCATTAATAGGCATGTCACTAATTTCCTGACCTTCAGGAAAATGAAAATGTATCTCTGCCATGGTTGAAAAAGTTTAAAACTCTAGAATAGCGGTCTTAAACTAAGTCTAAGACAGTAGAAAGGTAATTGTGCTTGCGCTTTTCGATTTTGTAAGTCCACAGAAAAGTCATTCATTGGAGATTTCAAGCGCTGGGTTCTTCCTTTTTTGCATCGTCTGGGAAAGCGCAAGAAGAAATCTCAAATCAACCTGATCCATCAGTATTTGATTGATGTGGCCAAGGTAATGTTACTGATAAATGATACCAAAATTTTAAATTAGACTATAATCTTCTTACAACGAGAGAAATCAATGACGTAAGTGTTTAAACTTGCTGATGCGGGTTTTTGAAATTAGGCAGCCTAGAGTATTTTTGTGTAGGCTTTATCTGTTAACACAGAAGATTTTGGTCATTTTTTACGGTTACAAATGCAGCATTTGCCAGTATGGAGAGGCAGTCTCATGAAATATTAAAAGTTTATTCATTCCACAAATGTCCAGAATGAAGTCTATGAAACAAACAAACTTATGGGCTGAGCAAGACACTCATTATCTTATATTTGGTGCACAAACGCATTTTGAGATTTCTACTTTTTGTCTCTTGATACAGTAACTCATACTAGGTAGGTCTGTCTGTCTGTTTGTACGGGGATGAATGACTTTCTGGACGAAATTATTGAACATGACCTCACCCCGAGGCCTCTTTATAGCAACGTTACAACACGTATTAGTAGGTGATCACTTAGATTGTCCATGCACCAATTCAGTAGAAAGAATGATGACATGACGCGTTTACTCAGTTGAACGGAACCAGAACTTTCCGGTTTGATTGCTGCCGCAGTAATAGTCATCAACGTTTGTTTCTTTCCTTTTGTATTAGACCGACTTGACTTATGTGTTGAAAGTGTTTCAGAACTCTACACCTGAGGTAATTATATATTTTTTGCACTATTGATATTTTTGCAGCTTTTAACCACACCAGTCACTGCTTCTCACTGTGAAATCTTATTTGATATTTATCAATATTTTTCATCTAGACATTAATGTTGACCAGTGCCCTTTTCACCATGTAATTACGTAAACTTGACATTTTTCTTTGGTTGAATATTATTCAACCTAAGTTCATTTTTTGTTTCATTCACGTTAACAATGTTCCTATTGCTGTGTATTTGTAGGTTAAGGAACCTATCATAGCTGATGCTGCACAGCTCATGAAGCTTGCCTTGGATTGCATTTACGTAACTAAAAGGTATTTTATCTCTTCCCCTAATAGTAAAGCATCCTATGGCTGAAGAGTGGAGGAAGCGTAGAGTTCACATGTTTTCTGAGGACGCATAAGCAATAGAATTTGTGTAGGCTGTTAAGAACGATTTAAAGGGGACAAGGAAAGAAGCGGGAAGAACTTCCTTCTTTTAACCTTCCACTTACTCCACAGATCACACACTGTAAATAAACAAAAAACCGTTTTGCCCCTACAAATTCAGTACTATATTTTGGTTCCACTTTGATTACCTTTATCAGGGCCAATAATGGTCCAGTGATAAAGATAATGGTCCTACGGGCTGAAAGTGGTCCCAGCGTGGGCTGGAATAGGTACTAAATAGTTTCCCTCTCAGTTTAGTCTAAAATTGCTGAATAACGAGAGCNTTTTTTTTACTGCAGTGTGTTATCTGAACAAATCAAAGAGCTGAACAAACAGGTGGATCAGTTAGAGGTTTATTTATGGTGAGTTGATGGTACAAAGGTGTGTTATATACAAATGATAACTTTTAGCCTTCTAAAAGCATCACCGTCCTGGAAATAACGGCCTGCAAAAGCTACTGTAATGGTAACACTTTAACTATCATATGGTTTTAGATAGTTTGTAGGCTCAATTGACTGCAATTCCTAAGTATGCAGATATATTATAACAGAAGATTTTTTAAAGATTTTTTCTCGTTTTTTCTTAGTGCGTGCGAGAGCCTCGCCAAACATGGTCTTCAAAAACCGGTTTCCTTTATCCTGGATACACATGTAAGACTTTGTCGCGTTTTTAGCACAATTATTACTTTGGTACATGTAAGACTTGTATGCTGGGTTAGTTACGTTTAACTGAGTAGTGTTCTGCTTTAAGTAACGTTAATTACTCGTTAACAAATGGTTCGAGTGTTTTTTGCCATTTTTTTCCTGTAATTTTTTATTATTTTTAATTGTAATCATAAAACATAGTTACTTTCTTTGTATCTCGAACAATTTCTATACAGGTATACGCTTTCATTCCATTATTGTAGTTTAGATGTAGAAGCTACCTACTATCTCCATGGGAAGCAAAAAATAGCCATGAAAGAACAATTCATAGTCAACGTTGAGCAATAATTAAGTAAATAACTTTAGATCAGTGACACGCAACCATGAAGGTACATTCTAAGAAATGATTCCCACATAGATTCTAATTTATAGGCATTCATACTTGCATAGCAGTCTCTTGTTGTTTTTGTTGTTGTTTGCACAGGGTAATTTAGAAGAAGCCAAAGCTCTCATGACTGCTTTAACAAAAGCTGCCACGAAACGGTAAGTGTAAGAGTCGAGAGTGTGTTAAGTTTGCAGTATTCTGAATAAACACTATTCGGACTTAACTCTAGAAATGGCTTCTTCATGATTATGCTTAATTCATCGGCACGGTAACTACTGCGTCCTTCACAAACGAAACCTATCGGGATTGACTCAAATGTATAAGGTTCTTGGAAGAATAGAGAACTCTCACTTACTCGGACACCATGGGCCTCAGCACTTGGTATCCAGTTTAGACACGTCAGTCCGTAGGTGGTGTCCGTTGGCTTGTAATATATTGAACACTTTATACAAGGCTTTTTATTTGATATCCAGAGACGGATAAGTGTATTGGATGGGCCTACTCGTTCTCAAGTGCTTGTGATATAGCTTTCTTAGTGATCAGCGATTCTTCAAGAATTTCTCAAAACGATATTCAAACCTATTTCTTGTTAGCGATCTTCTCTGATTTATGTACAAACCTTGTTTATCAGCTTGAGAAGGTTTTTTTTTCGGTGATCGGTATTTTAACTACAATCGACTCTCTCTTAACGGACACCTCTGTAAAACGGACACTGAGAGTTGGACCCTGCCTTTCTTTACTCATTTTATTTGACTCTCTATAAGACGGACACCTCTCTAACGCTGACACTTAGTGCCGGTCCCAAAGGTGTCCGTCGTAGAGAGAGTTGACTGTATATTCTTAATGTCAACATTGTTCTTACAGGAGTCCGCCATTAAAGGAAAGTGACTGGCGTAGTCTCCTCAGTGATATGTTGACCTTGCAAAGAGAAGTGTATACTTGCATTGACCCGTCTGTTTGTTATGAGGTGCGGTATAAGAATACTGGATGTCAATTTTTTTTTAACAGAATATTCGATATTAACGCAATTTGATTAGAGAATTCAGTAAACAGAAAAAAGGAAATGTGCTTGCATTTATGGAAGGACCATGAACCTTGATCATGACTATTCTTGTCAAAGGCGTACGTAGAATTTTTGAACATTGAATCATCTTGTTGAGTACCGTGCGAGCACTGAGAGACTCTTCGATCTTCCTAGTCAAGTTGGGAAAGAGGAAAGGACCTCTAAAAGCCGCCACAACTTTCTCTGATTTGCCGCTCATCCACCGACTTATCTAGGAAGATCGAAGGGTCTCTACTGGCTAGGTACCAGTTGAAGACTGGAAAGTCAAAAAGTGGTACGTAGCTATATCAATTGCCAGCCCCCTGTTTCCAAAAATATAGCTATTCTGCGACGTTGTCCAGCTTCTCCCTTCGAAACCTACACTTTATCGTATTTAATTCGTTACGTACACTTTTGACTACGTTCTCTCTTATCATAATTTATCATTTTTTTCGAATCCTAGACATATACAGTAACCCTGCTTCATTCAGGCAGAAGAGATTGCATCCTGTTAGCTGGGCAAATGATTTGCAAGACAGCCATGGAAGATGACTATCCGACGCCTGACAACCCTGTCGCTGGTCCTCGTATAAAGTGTGCTGAAGCCACAGAACTTGTGTTAGGTGCAGCTAAAGAGTACTTCAACTCCTCTGCAGATTTGTCAGATAAGGCCATGGACTTGACCAGGGAATGTTTAAATCTCATGGAGGATCGACAACCTGCCCTGCAAGAAGAGTTTAATTTGATTGCTGCTTTAGCATTGCTGGATAATTTTGGAATCTCAATTCTTCCCCTGCAAGGTGCGTGTAACCAGTGCGCGCTCTGGCAATTTTACGAGCTATTGATGTTAACAATTTATTCTGAGTAGGTTTTTAAAGCTGTATTTGAGCTGATATAAGTGGAGAAAGTTAAAAAGGCGGCTAGTTGCACGCATGAGTCATATTGAGTTGTAAAACTAGAGTAACCGCAGTTTTGTTGGTGTCCTGGACGGTGCAGCTGCCAGGCAAGCTAATAATCCACAACACGATAAAATAGCTGACCAAAAGTTGTTTTTGCAACACTAGTAACACCCATTGCATTTGGCAGTCAATTAAAAGTTGCTCTGTTACTTGCTGGTACTTCTCTAGGGCTGCGGCAACCGTTGTAATGTTCAAATTCCTATACACAGCGGTAGCTGTTAGCGGTGTGGCAGGTGTCAGCCTTTTGTTTGCTTGCATTACAGTTCGTTTGTGCGAAGACAAACTTGGTTTAATCAGGCAAGTTCTGGACTCCTCTTCTACAGCTTATAAGAAAAAGCAAAAGGTAAGTCGTAACTTATTACACTGAGCGACAATCATATTTTTGTCCAGAAGTCACAGGAAGCTTTTGTTGATTCAGCACTTCTGGAAGAAATGTACTATTTAAGACTGGCTGGAAATAGTGGCTGATAGACTGGAAGATCAATGTGAAGATTGGTGTTTGAATGTCTATACTTTTGGTTTAACTGACCCAAGTTGGTTAACGGCAACCGTTCAAGCTTCACAAAATGCTATATCTCATCCAACAATATGTTAGAATCACTGATGAAGTTTTCCCTCAACCAAACGAAAGCTCTGCTCAAAGTGTAAATCTCATATATTGGATATAGATGTTTAGATAAGTGTTTACAAGACTATGTTATAATCTAGTGTGTCAGGTAGTGTGATTATCAATTGGCTAGTGCTAATACGGTTGTGGCTGCGGTTTTCCTAGATCCTTTTATTTGGCGCGCTGTGTCTCGCATTGATATAAAAGTCATTTCAGGGGTATGTAAACATCAAGAAATCGTTCGCTTATATTTTTCTGTCTTTTTTTTCCACCAGATCCTTCACCTTGCCAGCCTTTTGCAGATCTCGGGTTCTGATGAAAGCGCCAGACTTGGTCGTGTGCTTATGTTGGTTGCTGAAGCCGCAATAGAGGCACGTGACTACACATTTGCATATGAAACGTGCAAGGGACTGATATCTCAGGAATATGTTCCAGCATGGACTATTTGCAGGTAAACAATTACCCGTGTCTTTTGTGTGAGGGGTGCAAGAACATCTGTTCTGGTTAATTTGTAACCTATGATTATGCCTTTTCTTGTTAGGGTTCTTGGAGAATGTGAAGATTTCAAAGACTTGAAGGCAAGGTAGGTTTTTAGTGCCAGGTTGGAAGAGTAGGGAAGATTGTCTGTGGTTATCAAGTGTCACTACAATTAAGGATGACGGTCGAAATGATCTTTCTCCTTTCGTTCTTCTATCGGCAAGGGAATGTGTTGACTGTACAAAGGACTGCATCCTTTGGTGCTGCTCAATTCTGTTGCCTATTGTAACTTCTGACTTGTAAATTTTTTTGAGTGGGGTATGGTCTTTCTGAAATCGCCTGAAGTCTTGTTTCTGTGTAATTATTGTTTCTGAAGCTTGCTAGTTGGAAAACAGTGCTCTTGAATTGATGTCAGAGGGAGTCTTGGGTTGCAGTATACATTTATTTCAATAGCAGTCATACGCTGTAATCAACTATTATCACATCATATTCCACTTTAGCAATTATGCCAGTGCCCCTCAACATTGCATTACACAGGGGAACCCTTACAGACACACGCGTAATACAGACACCCATATATAACGGACACTTCTTTTGTCCCGATACTGAAAAATCTCATGTATTTTCTCTAAAAAGAACCCGCTTAATACGGACACCCGGATAACACAGACACTATGGCATGACGTCCCCTTGGCGTCCGTATTGACCAGGTTCCACTGTAGTTATAATACACGTACTCTGTTTTATGCTTTCATGATTTAGTTGAAAGTAATGTGTTGGCCTGCCTTGTATTAGGTTTCTGTCCATTAATGGAGCTCTAAAAGTAACGTTTCTTTAATCTCTTTTTCGAAGACAATCTCTTCTGGCATTTTCACTGACTCATTGCACGCCAGATGAGCTGGAGCTTCTTCTTAAAGCTAGAAGCCTGTTAGAGACAAAGGTAAACGACACTTACCATATTTTATCTTTCCCTACTTCTTTGTCCATTTAAAAAATATCCTTATTTGACAGTATTAAAAGTTGTCTCTTCTCCAATACGAGAAGAAACTGGGTCGAGTTAACTTTCGCGAAGAATTCTGGGATTGTTACTAGGAAGAGGAAAACAATTGACCAATAGCTGACTGACGCGTCTCTAGCAACGATCACAAGAACAATAGACCATTTTACAGGTACGAGCTTGGTACCCTAGCCTCTGAGCGAACGTGAGGCTGAGGTTGACCTTGTTTTGATACAAACCTCCTTCCTTTTCTTATGAAAATATGCTAAAAAATACTAGCTAGCATAAGGACAACATGATTAACATTATAAAGAAGAAAGGGTTGTATCAAAACAAGGTGAACTCCAGCCTCGTTTCCACCTGCTACTGTAAAATGGACTATTGTGGGACGCATTTCGGCTGCAGTTTTCTTCTCTTTTCAAAAGTGGCAAATTTCCTTACGTAGGAAGTGCACTCCAATTTTAAACAATCCTAACGAAAAAAAATCGCTGTTATTCACTTGCTTTTTTTTAATATTGTACAAATTACATACCTTAATTCCAATCTTTGGTTTACTTACTTTGTTGGCTGTTTTCAGTGAATTATTTTAAAACACTTAATCAGATGGAGTGTGTTCTGTATTGCTTGTTAGATATTGTATCAGGAATTGAACCATCATATGCAGGCCACAGATCAGGTGAGAGGTATTTTTCATGTCTCACGGTCGCACTGTTCCATTCAGTTGTGTCTAGCTTCAAGAACTAATACCATATTTACTCGAAAAAGCATCGCGGTGCTTCTTAAATTATCGTTATCTGTAATAACACCAAAGAAAATTTCTCATAGGAGCCCAAGAAAATAAATGTCAAAGCTCACAAATAACATCTTACACATGATATTTTAAAAAAAATAATCCATGTCTGTCCTTGCCATGCGTAGCAACAGACGACAGGAAACACTTTTAATTACTAAATATAGTCTTAAATAACAAAACAGGTGTTCAATTTGCGATACGTTTTAGCTTTCTAAAGAGCGTGACATGAAACAAGTATTGTTCTTTAGCACAGGGAGAGCTCTGTCATATTCTATTTTGTATTGATTGCTGTATAGGAAAGTGGAGATTCGTCTTCAGATCAGGGCCTTTTAACACATCCCAAGTCACTGTTATCAGCTGTTGGAGACAAGAAATTCTGGAAGAGCACAATGAAGTGGATCAGACCTCTTCATTTATAGGAAAGTGGAGATTCGTCTTCAGATCAGGGCCTTTTAACACATCCCAAGTCACTGTTATCAGCTGTTGGAGACAAGAAATTCTGGAAGAGCACAATGAAGTGGATCAGACCTCTTCATGATGAACAGGCCACAGAAAAAGACAGTGAGCTGATCACGCCAATCTCACAGATTGTAAATACGCACGGATTTCATCCATTCTACAGGTCACTGGTGGAAGAGAACATAACGAGATTGAAAGGGGTGGGTAGAGAATTGAAAATAGCAGCGTTTAGTAGAACGTTGTCTGTTAAAACAACCATCTCACAATATGCTGTATTTTGTGCGCATTTGATTGGTCCATCGTCAGTTCTAAGGCTCCGCTCTAAGGAAACTTAAAGGGAGCCCAGTGCTCTGAACCTGTGAAATCCTGGGTACCCTGCGTATGACCTGTATGGAAACCCAAAATTTTCTAGTCGTCCGAGAGTAAAAGTTTTATGCCGGGGGCCATCGGGCTTTGCGAGAGCACAGTCCTGAATTCGGCGGCTTGCAAGGTCCTTGCTCCTATAGGCGTCCTTTTAACACACTTATAGCTTTATAAAGAGCCCTTTGCATCTCACCCTTCCTCAGCTGGTCTTGATGTGGGGAGGGAAAACATTGTTGTGACCATTTAAATGCCGTGAAACATTTTCACTAGTAAGTGCTTTTAAATGCTACTCTACGATTTTTTTTTGGTCAATCTGAAGTGACAGCTGGAATTGAGTAGTTCATAGTTGTCTTATAACAGTTGCGTCGTGGAAAATAAATGTAATAAACGTTTACAGGAATAGTATGTTGATACTTTGTCTTTACTGGTGTTCAGGATAGATTACCGTATGAACAGCACATTGCTAGAGAGATGGCCAACAAACCACTGTTATTCAGCCGCTGTTTGTTAAGGACGCAAAAACTGTCAGAGAGCAGGTCTGAAGGTGCAATAACTGAACCAACAAGCGAAGGTATAATTGAGAAGTTCTGAGTGTAACAAGAAACTCATAAGTTTCTGGTGTAACTGAACACTGATGATGCCAGAGATGTATCTTTTTTACACTTGTGCAACTGTGTGTCATGGAGTATGTTTACCTCTGGGTACGCAAGTAGGGATTTCTAAGAACTCTAAGCATTCGCATTCCTGGCTTCTTTTTTGGTTATTACGGTCTTTGATGGATTTTTGCCGAATCCTCGTGGAGTTGAGCAGGGAAAATAGGGGCGCTTTCCATTCAACCAGACCGTTCGAAAATGTGGAAACAGCGGCAAATAGCACAGAAATTTACCGGAAAAGTTTCCAGAAATTCTGGAAACTGTTGAATTTCCGAAATGCGAACCATTCAACCGAAAATTCTAGAAATTCCGGGAGATAAGTTGAATGGAAAGAAAACTTCCGGAAAAGAATTTCGACAGTTTGGATATACCTCGCTAGGTTGTCCTCATTTTGGAAATTTTTGAAAATGCTGTTCCATTCGCTACTGGAAGTTGTCAAAAATTCAGACCGGAAGTTTTGGTTGAATGGAGTCATGGTTTCTCCACTTAGTAACACCGGTGTGACCGGTGTGACCGGTGCTATTAGGTGGGGGTGTCCATCCCAGGTAAAGTTACCATGGTTACCACTGCATTAAGTTCTGCTTCCTTTGATTTTGTTGTTGGTATATCCTGTTGCTCATTTCCAGCACCTGCCCTCCATATCCCCCCTGTCTATTACATAACATAGACATCATCCTCATAACTTCTTCATGTAATCACCGTGATGTTTGCTTATTTTTTACAGTGATAATCCAGTTGGCAGAGTCGATGTTGAAGGAAGACACTACCCTTGGGATAGCTTACCTTCTTGCACTTCATGAGGTTTGTATTGGATCCCTGGGATGGGAAAACAAACCTTGCTAGTTACCTTAACGTGTAGAGAATAGAAATAAAAACACAACAAAATGGACGAGACGTAAAATATTGGAATTTAACATGAATGATGCAATTATATTACCAATACTACAATTGTGCTCCTTGGAACGGTAATGCAGTAGTCATAGCCTGTAATTGTAGGATGCCAACATGAAGCAGTGCTATGTCTTTTTACAGATTCCTTACAGTTCGTCCCCTCCACCCTATGCAATGTTGTAACATACGGGATAAATCCGGTTGTCACATGGGTTCGAATTTGTATGTGGGGTGTGTGTGTGTGTGTGTGTGTG
>CALNXI010004823.1:0-19200 GCA_942486025.1 Porites evermanni | reverse complement strand
CAAACACACTGAGTTGCGTCGTGTCTGCTCCTTGCAGCGGCACAAAACCCCAACGCCCCACAAAAAAAAAAAAACACACCCCCGAAGAGCCCGCGAAGAAAACACAACAAAAACAGGGAAAACCCAGGGGGGGGGGGGCGGATTGGTCCGGGGGGGTGGAGGGGGGGGGGGGGGGGGGGGTGCGCCCTAATAAGGACGAGTCGTTTTTGCCTTTACTAATCTACATCAAGTAGGGAACGTATTCCAAGTTGTGCTTTACAAAGTAATTCTGCCATTTAAAATTTCGTTCAAGGAGGATCATTCTTTACAGCTTAGTTACTCATAACAATGTGAGTCGTGTCGTCGATGTTACGTTAGTCGCACTTAAAGCGAAGAAAGCGAATTCACAGCTTCGATTACGTGCATGGACCGTAAATGCGTGATTTCAGCCCGGATGCAACACTCTCTCAGCAATCATTTCTTTTCTTTTGTACAGGAACACTTGAGACGTTGCCGACGCCTTCCTTCGGAATCTGAGCCGCCACCGTTAAAGAGAGGAGGAAACCACCGACAGAGCATGCCTCATAATTCAGTCCGTTTCGACACGCGACATTTGCGTGGTGGTAACCGCAGCAATAGTGCCTCTCAGGAAGTATTGGCCCCAAGCCCTTCGCCACCGCTTCGCTCTGTCTCGTTTCCAGCCCACCTCAATTACGTTGGTCGCGAGGAGTTTGAAAGCGCTGTAGTTTATCGTGGATCGGAGCGAGCCAGATCGGTCACAACAAGTCAAGTGGAACTTGAAAGCCAGTCTGACATTTTCACTTGCACTTGTGGACAAAGAATTGCACGTGGTGAGATCACTATGCACATGTCAGAGGAATGTCCCAGGAGACTGACTAAATGCCAGTACTGTCGTGCGCAAGTCAAGTTTGAGGATATGCAGGTCTGTAGCGTCTGTACCGCTCTGGCGATCATGACACCAAATTATTAACGTATACACAAACGTAGGGTCTTTGTAGGAAGAGACAGGGTGGCCGAGCAGTTGGGGCGTTGGAATTGTAATTCGGATGCCCCGAGATCAATCCCCGCCCAAACCGCTTGCTGGATTTGTTCTCGGTAGTCTTGAGTTCAACTCCTCGGTCACCTTGTAAACAGGGTTTGCCTCCGGCCTGCTGGGATTCTTAAACTTGTGGGCCACAATGAAAACTACTGGTTTAACAGTAATTGTGTTGCCCCTATAAAGTCATTTTTTGTGCCCATGGATAGGAGTGATGGCTGAGAAGGCATTGTGCGGAGAGGATCAAAATACTGTGAGCTCCAATAAGTGTAAGAGAGAGGGACAATGGACCCCGCCTTTTCTCCTCAAGTAGCCTCCTTTTTTCGCTAGCAATCCTCTGCACTAACCCCTTAAAACACAACTGGTAGCAAGTGTGTACCGTCCCGTTTTACTGATTAGCTGGACAAACTTGCGCTACTTTGATTTTATTAGAAACTGTGTTTCGCTCCTAATTGGTTCGGTAATGATCTAACTAGCCCAGGAGGCTACCATGATTTGATACTGGATGTTTACTGGTCTTAAAAGTGAAATATTCGAGAAGTATTGTATTTGAAAACAACAGAACTCTTAATCTCTGATTTTAAGATCGTGATGTGAGCTTCTCTCTCTCTCTCTTTTTTCTAGAGCCATCTTCAATTGTGTCCTCGTTTTCCTTTGAGCTGTCCCAACAGCTGTGGTGTTTCACAGATTCCACGCGAAGAAGTGAGCAATGTTCTGGACGATATTATGTTACTTGTTTGCCTCTTGTACATTTCGCACATCGCATTCCACTCACTAATATTTTTCTCTGTTCCTTTTTCAGGTGAATCGTCATCTCTCTAACGACTGTCGCACGAATCACATTCATTGTCCATTTAAACATGTCGGCTGTGAACATGAAGTGAGTTCTTTGTACAGTTATGAAAAAAGTGCACAACAGTTAGAGTATATTAGGTTTAGCAACTGCTTTTCAATACCTTTCATACCTGGGCTACGGTTTAGGGCTTTACAACTGCCTGACTTCCAAATTTAATGGACCAATGAGATTTTGGAGCAAAAACGTGCAAAATGTTTTAGGCGCAGGAAAATGTGCAAACGGTGTCAGGCGCGGGAATGCAACCACAAGACGAATAGTCTCCCTCCTAGACAAATCAATGACAAAATACAGCAACAGCATGCAAGAACATGCGCATGCGCAAAGACGTGTCGACACCAAGTAAAACCAAGTTGCATATTCGGAGGTGGTCTGAAATTCTAATTCTGGGATAGGGGTCTATTAAATTCGTTTCCTTTCGCTAAGGTTAAATAAAATACTAAAACCAAAGCCCAAGAATTCGACAACGTTCTGTTATAATTACAAAAATTTTAGTAAACAGAGTTGTGAGAGAAATTTGTTTCTATTTCTTTGTAGTGTCCTCAGCGCACTCTTGCGCAACACCTCGAAGACGACATGAAAAAGCACCTTGAACTCGTGTCACAGCTCGCTATTGATCAGCAAAAAGAGATCAACGAGCTCCGTGAAATTGTGAAACATTGCAAACCTTTTGCCGACAGCAAGCTCTACTGGAAAATAGACAATTTCTGGGAAAAATTCGCAGAGGCAAAGCGCAAGGCCGGAGTAGAGCTTCACAGTCCGCCCTTCTACACAAGTCCGTACGGTTACAAATTCAAGGTTGTCATGTTTCCATACGGGAACGGAAGCGGTGAAGGTTCTCATCTATCGTTGTACATCCGTCTTCTCCCAGGCGAGTACGATACACTTTTAAAATGGCCTTTTGAGGGTGAGATTACTCTCTCGCTCTTGGACCAAAGCAGAGACCCCAGTAGGGGCCAACGGAACATCAGCCAATCATTTAGTCCGGATCCAAATTGGAAAAGCTTCCAGAGGCCCAATAAAAATGGCGCCACCCTCGGATTTGGTTACCCGCAATTCGTTTCGCACCGCGGGCTAGAATCAACGAACTATGTGAAAGACAACTGTTTGTTTATAAAAGCGACAATCGACTGCAAATATTCAGCCGATTTATAACAAAAGGCTTGAACTGCCGACGCAAAATTCTTGCGGAAGCGCATTAGTCAGTCAGAAGGACGGATACCGGACCGTGAGATAAAATGTATATCAACTTTTTACACTGTTCCTATCTTCTAACTTGGAATTCATTTCCACAATTTAGTTTCATGGCTCATAAACCGGAACTTAACTGATAACACCGCGGGCGCGATCAATGTCCGCCCGGCTTGGGAGAAAAATGAAAATTTGGTATATTGAAAAGAAAGACCCTTGGGTTATAATGTACAGCTTAAGTGATAGTGATGCTTCTTTGCAATTGCTGCAGGCGTAAAAATGCTGTGAAGACAATTTCTTGTCTCCGTGTTGGCGCTAAGAAGGGCGAAATTGGAGACAATTCATTGAAAAAACCTTCGACAATTCTCAAGGTTTACAACTTTAGAAAATTGCTGTGGTCTGTACACTTCTAAAGAAAATATTAACGTGATTATCAATAACCACTGATTGGGACATAAACAAATTTTTGACTTTTCAAAATGGACTTAGTTATTTTTATTCGACACTTAGGAGTATTTCACTCCAGAAAAATAACACGCTTTTATATACCATTGATACTTGAAAAGAATAATTTGATCAGAAATATTTAATATCCGACCGTAATTTTCCTAACGCATAATGCTTTGTTGGCTTTTTCGCGATGTCCAAATTGATTTACAATTATGAATAAAAGTTATTTCAGGACTTTGAATGTCTACTTTGTTGAAGTTTGATTGGGTGGCACTTAGAATGGGGATTTTCTTTTAGAGGCTGCGTGGCCAAGCGGTAAGAGCGCTAAACTTGTAATCCGGAGTCCCCGAGTTCAAGTCCCTCCCTGACCGTTGGTTTGATTTGTACTCGGTAGTCCAGAGTTCAAATCCTCGGCCACGCTTGTAAATAGCCAGCTGGTTTGCCTCTGGTTAGCCCGCGTAGCAAGCGTTCCCGTGCGAGTTCGTCGAGAAAATTGGGACGAACTCGCGCGGAAACGCTTGCTACGCAGGCTAGCCTCTGGCCAGTTGGGATTCTTAACCCTGTTAAGTTCAATTTGAATTATTTGTTTCAGGCATTTGCTCGCCCCCACTAGCATTAGTGTTCTAAATACTGCCGAGGGCTCATAACGGAATCGTCGTTATTCGTAGTAGAATCTTTTGTATTAGTTGAGAATCATGCCCTCATTTCAAAAGAAAAATAACAGAGGAGTATTAATTAACTTAACATTTGATTCTTGTTTTGCATATATTATAGTTATTTAACTTGGTTTACTGGTCGTTGCAAAATCTCAAAGATGCTGGACAAACTCTGCCACTTATCTTCGGCCGCCAGGCTGGTTAGTTGCAAGTCGTTCTCTGATATCGAAGATGGAGTCCAACTTTGGCTAATCCGATAGCTTTAGTAAATGATTCTACGATGGAAGCTTTAGTTTACATCAACCTTTGAGCTTAGATATAGATTTTAAGTTCTTTTTATAAACTAACAGAGTCAAATAAATACAACCAGGAGCCCAAGGGCTCCGATACAAACACTTCCGAATCGGTAATTATCATAATATTATATCCCATACAGAGCATTATCAAGGCAGGAAGTATTTGCGCAAATGAATACAATGCCTTTTTTAAATAACAGGCTTCGTAATACTGCTCAGAGACTTCTGTAAATGAATTAACTTTTAATTGTCTTTGATTCAGAAAGAGCGCGCAGTCAGAAGATTTTATGAGGTTTCTTAGCTTCTCAACTCTACAGGCCAAAAGTTTGTAGACCTGAAATTCAAACTGTCTGGAACTGATTAACGAAACTGCTCGAAAAGAGCCCCATATGAGGATGTGTACCTAACATCCTTTACCTTTCTTCATGGGAAATGAAAGAGGCAGAACGCTATAGGATTCTTCAATCCCGTAATCCCGACCACAAGTTTCGTACAATCCCGTAATCCCGAGGGTTATTTTTGGCATTAGTCCAACCTCGGGCTCATACTTTTGATCCAGAGCTTCAATTAAGGGAAATCCCGGATCCCGAAAAACCTATTGGGGAACAATAGGCTCTACCCCTCCCTTTATCACCTGTGTTTAACTTAACACTTACTTTTATATTTTTCGTGTGTTTAACGCTTTGTGTTCCATGTTCTAACTACAAAAATTTAGAAGTAACATTTGAGGATTTCATCCTAAACCTTTAAAATTTAAACGCAATAGACCAACATAACAAACACCACTACCTGAAAGTATTTGGTGCTTCACAGATACAAGAACGAATGTGATAACAATAAATACTGCATAAGAATAAAATCAAATATAAACAGCAGATATGCTTTGAAAGGAGTTCATGGTCCACATTAATATGTGCAAATAGAAATCATTAATCAGGGAAAAAATTCTAGGTCTTACTGGAGTTCAGTGTAGCTGCCGCAGCGAAGCTCTACCAGATGACATGAAACGTCGTTAGGGTAGGTAACTCAAGAAGTGAGCAACATTGGAAGACAGGATATTACTTCATGTAAGGCAATACGTGCTGAGTCATGTGTTGAGTCCAGTCACTCAACACGTGACTCCAAATGTGTGACGTATTTGAGAGCAGGAAGAATTTTTTATAATTTGCTTCGTTCCTGGATGACTGGAATTTGACGACATTCCTTCCACCAAGAAACTCGCTCTAGGTTCCCGGGGTTCTGCATAATCGCTTCGTATAAGTTCTCGTGAGCCTGGGAAAAGCAACAAGTGATACATTTAGCCTAAAGACAACGATCGAAAAAACACCAGCTCCGCCTATTCGACGAGGTGCAAAATGTAGTTTTTGCGACGTTATTTTTGTTGGATTGCGTTCTCTCTCTCTTTTTAAATTTTCTGTTTGATAGCACTTTTGCCGGTTGGTGCCGCAAAAACACCTCTGTGTTGTGCACAATACTAATACAACAAAGTTATACTTTCAAGTAGTTATACAAAAGTTGTAACAGTGTTACAACTGTCGGATCCAATCAGGAACGGTTTTAGTTGATATATGACATTGCATAGAGTACGCTTAACGGCCTCCAAAAGCCGCGGCAAAGACAAAAAGCAGACGTACTCAGTGAGCGACAATGAATGTCAAGTGTAAATTATGACTAAACATTCAAGCTCTCGATCGTAATGAGCGACAACTGGGGTATTAAGGTCTCCAGGAAATGTTCAATCCTTATCACATCACTAACCGTGCGTTCAAAGTTAAAATTACAAAAAAAATTACCCGACTCGCACAGTAAGTCGGATACACTCGGTCTACAGCTGTGAAGTTAGCTTACCTTTCCATTACTATGACCGATCGGTGAATTAAGGACAAAATCAGGAGGAGCTAAAGCGTCTACTAGAGCTACTGCCTCGCCTTTCAACTAACAAAAGAAAAACAACCGAACATGATAACATTAAGATCCTGTGATCTGCCCCTGCTTCTCTTGCAAATGGGTAAAACACATCACATGGTAACCAAGGGTACGGCTACATTTACACGTTGGTTTATCAGTCGCCAGATTTTGATAAATCGATAGTCTAAGAAGGCGAATAATATATAAGTCTTCCTTATAACAATAACTGTAATTAGTATTTATTTAATAACTGTATTTTTTGCCACAAAATCATAAAAAATTATCCCTGAAACACTGTCAATTGCAACGCAAACAAACTCTAAGTGACGTCTTTTATTTACAAAAAGTTTCTTTTTGATTTCTACCCCACTGATTTGGTAAATACTACAACAACTATCCCCCTCAGGGTCGGTTCATAGCGCTAGAAATATACCTTGACGCTTCGCGTCTCGGTATATTCCCCACTATCACCTCCCCTTCTGAAGCCAAAAGATAATTGTATACTATAACTTTAATGATGTTGTAAAATTAAAAGAAAGTAGTAAAAAACTATTTTGTGGAGCCCAAAAGTCCTCACTGCAGGGGTTTTCTGGTGGGAACGCGATCGGGTCGTTCACTCCTTCCTCCACTTCGTTCTTTCAGCCTTGTCCCCACTCTCCTGATCGCAGTTTAAGTCTCCCTAATCATTCTTTGTTTTAAAATCAACGATGACCACCATGCAGTGAAAAAGACTGTTCAAAGCTTGCTCTCCCAAAAATGCGCCTGGGAAACTAGCCCGGAAAAAATCTAGTGAAACTGACTAGACTGACTAGACTGACTGACTGACTTGGGGGAGCAGGGATGGCGCAGTGGTGAGAGCACTCGCCTTCCACCAATGTGGCCCGGGTTCGATTCCCGGACTCGACTTCATATGTGGGTTGAGTTTGTTGTTGGTTCTCTTCTCTGCTCCGAGAGGTTTTTCTCCGGGTACTCCGGTTTTCCCCTCTCCGCAAAAACCAACATTTCTAAATTCCAATTCGATCCGGAATGCTCGAGCGTTAATACATGAGCCCCGGGCTCGGGAGATTGGGCAACCACTCCTCACGCTATCGAGCTTAAATAAAATAAATTTAATTTAATTTAATTTTAATTTAAGTAACGTTAGACGTACTCCTCTTCAGAAATCTTGGTGTGAGTAGCCCAGCCCTATTTGGCGACGCTGGGATTGCTGGCATCGCAGTATTGCTAATTCAACTAATTATATTTCGTAGGTGGTTGCAGCCTGACGTTGTATTAGGTTAGGAATGATCGAGATACCTACCTCAAAACAGAGTGACAGGATACTTCCTCTTACAATCCTGGCATCATTTACTGACCTACAGAATCCACCTTCAAACAAACAGCTTTGCAATTAAACCCAAAATGCTTAGTAAACCGGAGTGGCAAGTTTTAATAGCGTGGGTTGCACTTGGTGACCCTATTTAAGCCACCATAACATATGAAAAAACTCCATTAGCCTCGGTTATAACTCAGTTTGTGTTGTAAGTTACAGTGTGACTTAGGATCCGAATAGAAAAAGACTTGAGTTTAGTGTACGACCTTCAAACATTTTTTTTAGTAAGGGGCATATCCTTTTTATTCCCAAAGTCCATAAAAGTCACAACTGACCAAAATTGCCAAATTTCATATTGTAAAATGCTAAAAAAATACTACCAAAGAGGTTTTAGTGAGTTTACGCAACAGGACGGCAGAACGAAGAGGACGGCAAAACGCTTATGGGTGACAAACGTGACAGGCCTATTACGTATGTGTTTTGTGGTGATCTTCACTTAAGTTAATGTTTTCTGGTCTTTTGCAAAAAGACCTGTTTATAAAGGAGGGTGAATTACGTTCGGCGGAAATGTTTTTCAAACAAAATTATTATCACGTTTGTCACACAAGGTTTGCCGTCTTCTTTCCTCGTCCATCCTGTCGCGTAAGCTCACTTTTATTTGAATGATCAAACCGCAGGATTTTGTCCACAGCCTCAAAAGTTGCAGCTACCTTACAAGGCTGCCCTCATTCACTCTGAGAGTCGAAGGGACATACTGAACAGAACCTAAATTCTCCCGACAATAGGACAGTTTCATCAAACAATTAGGTCAAATTTATTACTGCTCATGAGAAATACTAATACCATCAGGGTGAGATTAATCCTACGATGCACCAGAGTCCCATTTAGGGGGAAGTGAGAGAGAGGGGGCATTGCCTCTATACCCGGGTTCTTTCCGAGGAAGGCCTGATACGTAAAACAACAAGACTGGGTTTTATTCAGTCAGCAGTCACCACTTGTAATAAACTGACCTTGATATAGAGTGGTGAGATGTGTCTCCAACGACCACAAACCATACAAGGAACATAGCTTAAGAAGAACTGGTTTCAGTGCTTGGGGAGTCTCATCTTCATTGAAAATTGCTTCTTTGAATCTCTGTAAAACTGCGCACTGAAAATATACAATTGAGAAAGCTATGGAATGGATACTTAGTCTGCTACAAGATCGATATGCGTTTTTGTGAAAAGTAGAAACTTGGCCAAAATTCTACCACAACAGAGGGGTTTTTGCATGCCCTTGAAATGATTCTACAACAGTTACCTTTTCCTACTCAAAGTGTGGTTGAAAAATGTAGGTGCAGATTCTGGCTGTGCGGGTCTTTTTAATGGGAATAATATAATATCACCATTAAAAAGAGCCCCATGGGTCGAGCACAACAAGCTTAGGTCACAATCCAAAAACCTTCGAGTCAATTGATAAGCTTGTCAACGATAACAGAAGAATCTGATTTTGTGGTGAAAAGACAGAGGGAGAGGGGTAGGACACTCAGTTAAAGGATTACCTTACCTCAATGTAAGCAAGTGCTAATGATCTACAGTAAAACACCTGACTGTCATTCCTGGCAGTAAAAGGGTCCTGAAAAAGCACCGCAAATATTGATTATCAACACGTTGACAAATACTATGAATAGGAACCTTATAGCTGAGCTGGTTCAGCTCAGGTTCAGTTAGTTTCAGCTTCAATTTTGCATTGCAGGACAGTGTGACAAAGATTTGTGCCACTTCCTAAATAAATCAGACGCTAGTCCAAACCAACTTTATATCAACCACAACTCCATGTGGAGGTGGGACCCATCCCTCGGAATACCTAGTAATGTACAAACCCTACAACTGTTTCCTGTGGAAAATGTTAGATTTATACCTTGTGCGATCTAATGCAATTCAGCAGGTTTACAAAAAACTGAGTGCAACAGGTCAGGTCATTAAATAAAATAATATAGCCTGCATGGCAGGAGCCGGCTAGATTTTTGGTTACTTTTACGGAGCGTGGGAGGGCTTGTGTTTGCGCATCCTCAGTTTCTCCCTTCACCCTAAAAAAAACCTGTGCCTCCCATGCAGGCTGTAGTTGACACATTCCACATAACTTTCTTTTTCAGACCATGCATGATTTACTTTGAGATTTCATCTTGTCAACACTATGCAGAGCAGAAGGGTTAAAAAATCACCAGTACCTTTCCATTTGTCAACTGTTGTCTGAGCCTAACAGCACTCTCTTTTAACAGATAGCACACAAGCCACTGGAAAGCTCCCACTAAAACTAACGAGTAACAACAACACAGTCTAGTAAATTACTACATAATAATAAATTCAGTAGGAATGGTTATCTAAACATGAAATCATAAGTTTTAGGTGCTAAATGATGTTTGGCTCGGTATCTAGTAATCACAGACCATGCGAATAGTTTTTCCTAATTCGGTTGTTTGAGATGCTTGCTGAGAAATGTTTACCCAAGTCTCTGTTGATGAGGTTTAGAAGAGACTACCACTGCTAGGATGCTAATATAGCACAGGCACCCAATACATAAAGGAATATTAAACTTGTCATAGATACTCTTCAAGGTATAAAGTGGCTCAAAGTTAGTCATTAAAAAGCCCTTACTCTGTTATGAAATACTTTCTTTTCAGTTAGATCTGACACTGGTCAAACACATGTCCTATTTTTTTTTCTACACAGAGATGAAAGCATCAATATACTTACAGTCAGGGTCTCTGCATTCTTGCTCTGTCTTTGCATGGAATTTTTCTGACATGATTTGTTCGATGTTATCAAGAAAGTCCGCTGAATGAAGTGGACAGGATATTGTTACTCCTGTTGGAAAATAATAGCAGAAACATTCTTGCCAGCTCTTGCATTACTACTACTAGACAGCTTTCGTGGAAAATTGTCCCTTCTTTAACTATAGGTTCCTTTTAATAAACTTAAAACCATAAATCCCTCTTGTACAACACACTTAATATTATCGCCTAGGCAACTACCTGGCCACTGTAGTGGTTACACCATTTGAATATGTCAACAATGTCAAGAGTTAGAAGTAACTTGCCAGTGATCCTTTTGTCAGCTTTACAACGTTTGTACTTTTTTATGGACCAAGAATTTAAGGACTTTTCAAGGACTTTTCAAGGACTTTCAAAGACGCAATTCTTAGTTTAAAGACCTCAGTGCACATTGATTCAAAATTAAGGTATCCAACATTCATTTTTATTTAGTTTTACTATTTTTATGTTGCTACTATTCTGCCAGTACCATTTACTGTTAAATTACTAGCCACTTAAGAGTACCATCTGAGCTAACTCTGCTGCAGTGAAGAGAGGAGAAAAGGACAAAAAAGAGTTCAAAATTAAGAAACTTAACACTGACACAGAGTGGAAAGAATACCTTTTTCTTTGGCTTCTAAAAGAGACAGCAAATAGTTGCTGGTTTGCCCCAAAAGCATGTTGTTGTCTCCTTCATACGTGCAGTTTGGATCATTATCATCTCTTAATTCACCAAACCTATTAACTGTGGAAAAAAAATAAGAACTTTTATACCATATTAAACTCATCACAAATAGATGAGCTTGGGAACTGGTGCCTAAAAGGTTAGCGGGGTGCCAGATGCCAAGCTGCAGGGGAGGTATCCATGGCAACCCTGGAACGCGGGAACCACCCAAAAAAGCGCCCGCTAACCGGCACCGTCACACTGAAACAATCAGTGGAAATAACTTACCTGAAAATACTTACCCTGATGACCCAATGCAAAAGAGGGAGGGAGGAGAGGGTGCAAGAATCCGCAATGATTCGCACTAGCAAAGCGTTTGATCCGCAAAGATCAGCTGATAACACTGCACGTGTAAAGCAATGAACCTTGAAACCCTGTGAAACCTCTAGAGGCCACCCCAAAGGTCACGTGCCGCAGATGGGGGAGACCGCTGGCTGCATTTGCTCACATTTTAACTTTGCCTAAATGATATTTAGCCACATAAAAAATCTTCCCCATGCCTCTAGTATTGTACAAAGTTAATAATTTATTAAGAAAAACAATCAGCAATCATTCAAGTGTTCTATGGAATGTCAAAGTACAAAATGAACACAAAGTTTTGTTTTGTGGCAATAATACAAATTCAATAAAACAACAATAACAACAAAAAACATATGATCACAGTCAACATCATGTAAAATAACTTGTTAATACGTATAATTTATCAGTTTATTTTACTGTATTTAATCATTTCTGATAATTACTATATTTTAAAAACATTATCTATGTGCTCACCAGAGGGTAATAGGCAAAGCTAGTCACAGTCTTAAGAAATGGTAAAATGTAGTACTAAAACAACAATAGTGTCTTACTTGCAAGGTAACCATGGCCTCCGCAAGCCTCTCGACATTCTTGAATAGCACTCTGTGCCATCCAACCTGCCAGAGGTTTGCTTGCTGATGACAGGGCATGGATTTCTCTTCCCAAAGCAGCCTGATGCACAGAAATAATAATAATAATATTTACAGTGTAATGATTTTTTAGCCACTTATTGTTTACAGTTACACCAGGTCAAGCATGAAAAATAAATCTGTTAGTCATCAAATTCAAATCTGCATTCCTGCATGCATAAAGGGCTTCAATTTCTCGGTAACAGTGAACAAAATAATTCTTCTCCCCAGTAATAGTTAAATTTATGGAAGAAAACCTTGATATTCATTATAGCAAACATATTTTGCCAGTCCCTTAAATTGGCTCTTTGTTATAATAAGGTTCTACTATAGATGAAAAATCTTTGAATGGATAAAAATTGCTTTGCAGATATTTCTTTCAAATTCAAGAAAACTGAGCTGTCAGAAATTTCTGATCTACCTCATATGTGAATTCACTGCTCAATATGTCATTTATGAATGCAAGAAAGCAGAAATGAATCGGAAATCTACAACTAAGAGCGGACTCTCCTTTCAAATAATAAATTTATTAATGGCATCTTGGAAGGTACCCTTCCTTGACCTGGCTCAACTGTATAGTTATTATTTATGGTTAATAAAATGGCAATAATAATAATAATAAATTATTCATAAATTTTATCATCTCTTACCTGAGCCTCACCTTTTTCTCCCATCATTGTGCCAATTTCCATTTCCACAAAGTTCAAAAAGAAAGTCCTTGCAAAGTAGGCCAGAGCATAAGTTGCTGCTAGCTTAGGAATAAGGCGCCATTGCTGATAAGAGAAGAAATAAATATCTGATACTATGAAAAGTGAAGAGGAGAAATTTTTTTTTTCAGTTCAAGAAATTTAAGTTGGAGTCATATAAATATGCTCATTCGCTGCTCAATAGTAAGTTACCAGTTGCGTCTCGTTTCCTGTGTGATGAGAATCGTGTCACGTGCTACACAATTCTCGTAGCGCGCAACAAGAATTGCGTAGCACAAGAATCATTGAAGCACGAATTTTTGGCATAAATTATTGACGAAATGTCCAGTGAGAAACCAACCTGCATTTGGTATTCCAAGACTGGAATCTCATCTTTTCCAGGTGGACCAAACTGCCTTCGTACAGCAGAGTACCTGATAATAAACAAAAAAAAATCATACATTTATATGTTAATTGTCTGTATTGTAAGGCTACATTTATGGAAGAGGAAATTTTTCTGGCTTCATAACGTTGATGTTATTTGGTTTTTCAAGGATTTACACACATCAGTACTATTATTAAAACAACATCATTCAGGTAAAAAGTATTTTCTTCAGATTCCAGATTCAAAATCCTCACACACGCAACCAATATTACAACCAGGACATTTTTATTTCAGATTTTGTGCAGCACAAAGAATCTGGTACCAAATTTTACTGAATTTGTGGCAAATCTGGCAACATCTTCTACAGTGTAAACTGTTTTTCTTGGTTAAGTTATGCTGCATCCAAACAAGTCCTGTAATTTACAAATACACACCAAGATAGAAAGAGACAAAAATAGTTAGACAGACCATGACTGAAAAAGAACGGTTTACTTAGTTGACATTTTGGCTTTCTGAAACTCAGTAGTTTAAACTGTTTCCCTGACAAGTATTTGAAAATAGCCATAAAGTTGTCATCTTTGCTCTGTACAAAGAAAACTTTGCTTTACTTGAATATACTAGGCTATTTATGTTATGCCTCTGTGTGTACACTGACCTCAACAGTCAGAGTTCAAGTCATGGCCACATTTTTACTGATCAAACAAATTGATTACCTGGTTGCATTCATTGCTATATATATATATATTGCTATACCTTATTGCAATGGGTATACAGGATCGCAGATTGACAACACTCATACTGGTAATCCCTACTCGTCCACCAGAAAGTGCGCCTAGAGAGGCTCCAAATCTCTTGTTTGGGTCTTTGTAAGGTGTCACATACTTTCCCGCTGGTGTGACATCAGCTGTCCTATTCAGTAAGTTCTCCCGTGGAATTCGAACATGGTTGAATGACACAAAACTGACAAAAGAAAAGAAATATATGGTATTATGCTCCTAAATCACCCCTAAACTTATCGGTCTCTATGATTCCCCTCAGACGCACTGCTAATAACCACATTGTTATGGTAACAGTGCAACTTGGCTCTCCCCATAATAACACTAATGCAAAAAAAAGTGGTAGTGTGATCACTCCAGTAAAAACAAGAACAGGGTCTGAAATATATTTGAAACTCTCCCTTTCTTTCCAAATGTAATATACTGGCTGGGTGTCTAGTGTATACTGGCTGGGTGTCTAGTGTATACTGGCTGGGTGTCTAGTGTATACTGGCTGGGTGTCTAGTGTATACTGGCTGGGTGTCTAGTGATTATGCTCATAATGCCTAACTAAGGAGGTTGCTTCTTGTAAGAAGAAACTCGGGTTAAATTTAATTCTGGGTTAAGCAATAATCGACCTTTGAACAACTGGGCCCTGATTTTTATTTCTGTAACCTCCAAGGGAAAAGGAAACTGGTTCATACATTGTATTATTGAGAGGTTTACGAAGTAAGGCTAAAATGATGTACTATGTTTTAGTGCTATGGGAAGTAAGTTTTGATTTAAATTAGAAGGGATTGGAAAAATCAGAACTGTACTGTGTCACATGCTAACCCATTATCAAGGCCATTCTGACCAAGTTTTTCTCCTAGATCTCCCACAGTCACACCAGGCATTGGTGAGAGATCGGCAGTGCTACGGACTTGAACTACAAAAGAGTGAAGACCATGACATTTTCGATCATGGGTGTAAAGCTGAGCATAGACAACAGCATGGGTGGCTGTGTTTCCCAGATTTCCAACCCAACATTTTGTTGCTTCGAAGTTGGGTGTATGTAAAACAAACTCCTGTAGACAAACAAAAACAAACAAATAAAAATTAAGGGATAACGCCCCCTCTGACCATTCTACATATTTCCAGGAGTGAGGTAATTGGCTCTTTGATTTCTTAGTTTCTGAGCTTTTTGAAATTATCAAGAAAATACCTTGGACCTGTTAACCTATTGCTCCTCCTCTCCCCAAAATATGTGAAGGAATAAGAATGGCTATTTTTGTTTTGTGTGTCACATTTTGCATATGGCTGAGTTTTCATACTTACTTGTGTTGAAGGGTCATAGGTTGCTGTGGTTTGAACTCCTTTTGTGTTACTTCCATGGGTTAATTCAGTCAGTGCAAAACAACCAAAGATCTGCAGGTCAATTTATTAAAAAACGTATTTGTCAAAAATTATGTGACATATTAAATAAATTAATAAATTATTACTATGAATGTACCTGTTGAGTAAAAAACTGCCTCTAAATACTATCAACATTGTAGGTCATGGTCAAAATGGTTTCAACCTAGGTTGTTTCTAGCCCTAATTATTCATGGCTTCAATGATTTTAACATTGAAGATATGAGCTATTTGTAGCTACTCTAAAATTCAAGTTAAAATAAAGGTTATGTATGTATTGAACCATACGTATTCAAATTCAAAGTAGACAGACTGCAAATTATAGTAGTTGCTAAAAAATATATCTACGTGTCCCAACTGTTCATCAGTAGGATGTCCAAACTGCGTGCATTATTGGTTTCAGCTCCATTAAATGAATAGTAATGATCGTGAATAGTAATTATAAGGGTTGGGAAACAAAGGAAAGTGAGAGTCAAACTAGGCTGCAACAATTTTCCCTAAATTTCATTTTGATTTTCAACATCAATTATACTGAAAAGTTTAAATTATGAATACCTTTTGCCTTGCAGCTTTCTCCCCAAGGTCTTGGATGTGTTCATGTGTACTTGATGTCTTTATCAGACGACCAAACATCTACAAGGAGATTTAAGGAAATGATATAACTTATTGTAGAAAAAGAGGCCTAGAAGAAATGTTTCCACCGAGACAAAAATGAAAATAGAGCTATCTGAAAGCTGAAAGTTAGATTTCAGGCCATTTGCCTGACTATTTGGAATGAAAGTTAAAAGAAAAATTTGCAGTCAGAAATTGTCATTCATTTTTCCATTTTAGCCATTCTCAAGTAACAGAAAATTCTAGGTAATATTTTTATTTTGCTTCTCCAAACAGATATTTTACAGAAAACAGTCATTGGGTGTCCCTGAAAGATGATTTCTTAACATGCTTACAGGCTGATTGACAGATTAGCCTGCATTGGAGGCATTTTCTTAGGGTGTACAAATGTTTCTGCTTGCACGACCACCACATTGACCCATTGGTGAGTTGGAGAAATTCAAAAAGGGCTAGGGGGTGGGGCCTTCTTTTTTCACCCTAACACCTGCCCCAAGGGTTGCAATTTCTCCCCGGGGGTACTCCCTTGTATAAGCTATATAGGTATGTGCCACCCCATCGGATAGGGTTTTTGTGCCGTTTTTGTCTGAAAACGGGTATACACTTCGCCCATTTTGGTCAGGAATCGGGTATGGTTTTTGGGGAATTACGGGAGACGAGTATGAATGTATTTATCGTTCCAATACCAAATGAGTAAGAAAGAAAGAGAAATACGCAAATACAAAATAGAATTCATAAATTTGTTTGTTTGCCCTCTCAGTAATGATAGCATAACTTCTGCCTAAAGGCCAGGTCTGAAAATGGGTATGGTGGGTATGGATATAAGAGGTCTGGTCTCAAAACGGGTGCAGAAAATGACATTTTTTGTCTGAAATTGGGTCAGGATTTGGAGAACCGGCGGTACACCCCCACCAAGAATTCCCAGGAGTACCCTCCCCCCCCCACCACCACCACCACCACCCCCAGGCTATTATTATTTTCTACTCTCCTCAATCCAATCAACGATGGTAACTACAGGCTTGACCAATTTCTCACTCACCGTTCTGTTCAGTAAATATTTGGCAGACAAACTCCAATCAAAAGACCCTATCGCATCGGTGAACGCCTGAACAAAGAGAGGATTAGCCATTACATCATCATCAGTGACAAAGTTGTACTCAGCCAGCTTGGTACATCTCTTCATAGTGAGTCTACGGCGTTCACCAAAGGACAGTTTGCTATCGTTTGCTCTATCAAAGAGTGGATCCTTTGCCAATGTGTTCCAGATATTATTTTTAAATTCAACGACATCCTCTCCACCCTCTACAAACACTTTCATCTCAAACCAGTCGAAAGACGCCTGCCTTCTGTAGCTGTCTAGAGGTCCCGAAGCAAAACCTTTTTTCATGTTTTCGATACAAATATCTACTTGTTCCTGAGGAAATTTGCTGTTCAGAGCTAATTCAGACATTCCCTCCACTAATATCTACGAAACAATACCCGGAGTTTAACTGCACAGACACCTCCGTTCTTGTGTGAGCAGTGAGCAACAAAAAACTCTCATGTCACAAGATGTTTATGACATGACCCGGCACGAATTCTGGGAAGGTCGCTAAAAAAAACGAAGAGGGAGGTAGAAAGGTGCTGTTCAAAAATTATCAGATATAAAAATATTTTACCTGGTGTTTTTAATATCAAGAAAGATAACAGATAAAAGTTCATTTCATATTTTATTAAGATCATGAAAAGAACGAACACACAAAAAATATTTATAAGAAACATCCAAGTGTTTCTCCTTTTTCATACATCCCTACTCTAACAGTAATTTTTGGCCATTTTTCACTGACTCTTGTACATGTCCCACACCCCCAAGGGTCACTCAAGGTCACGAAATTTTTTCGGAAGCATGAAAGGGACCTTCTAGGATCCATGTTTTTACTGAAAATAAAATTTATACCCTTTGTTAAGAATTTTTTTGAGCAAAGTAGTGCAGAATAGATACACGTACCGAATATCTATCTTGTTCTCTAGGAAAAGAAAGGTAACTTTCCCTCCCCACCCTAAAACTATCTTTGCCTTGTTCTTGTGAACGCAAAATGGTGGACGAGTTACGTTTTGATGGTCGTGTAGTTCTCGTAACAGGTGCTGGCGGAGGTCTAGGAAGAGAGTATGCCCTCGCTTTCGCTTCAAAAGGTGCCTCTGTCGTGGTTAATGATCTTGGCGGTGATGCTAAAGGAGGAGGAAAGAACAGCGCTGCAGCCGATAAAGTTGTTGAAGAAATCCGTTCTCGAGGAGGCAGGGCAGTGGCTAATTACAATTCGGTAGAGGACGGCGAGAAGGTTGTCCAAACGGCTTTAGATGCATTCGGTCGAATTGACATCCTCATCAACAATGCTGGAATTCTAAGAGATCGGTCGTTCGGACGCATAAGCGATCTTGATTGGGATCTCGTGCATCGGGTTCATCTTCGTGGGGCGTTCAAGGTGACTCGAGCCGCTTGGCCCCATATGAGAAAGCAGAAGTACGGCAAGATCATCATGACTTCTTCCACCTCTGGCGTCTTGGGAAATTTCGGTCAGGCAAATTACAGTGCAGCTAAACTCGGTCTCGTGGGTCTTAGTAACACTTTATCCATAGAGGGTTCCAAGTACAATATCCACTGCAATTCTATTGTCCCATTGGCATCCTCTAGGTTGACCCAAGGTATTATACCCCCAGATGTGATGGATGTCGTAAAACCTGAATATGTAGCACCTTATGTCGTGTACCTCTGCCATGAAAGCTGTCCAGAGACTGGAGGGGTCTTCCAGCTCGCGGGTGGTTGGGCTGTGGAGTTGAGGTGGCATCAGGCTGCCGGGGTGGTGTTGTTTGCGAAAGGTGGTCAGGTGCCGACCCCGGAAATGGTGAGAGACAACTGGGATAAGGTAACGGATTGGTCAGGTCCTGCAAAAGAGTTTAGTAACAGTGGCAACTTTATGGCAGAGCTTCTTGGGAAGCTGCAAGGAGCTAAAGAAGCATCAGTGTTAGCAGAAAGTAAGGGAACCTCAAGCATTGGAGAAAAGGTCCAGTTGGTGAAAGGAAAAGAGATACAGTTCACATATGGGTTCAAAGATGTAATCCTGTATGCACTGGGTGTAGGAGTGACGGTTCCAGAGGATTCCCATCTAAAGTTTCTCTATGAAGGCCATGAAGACTTTAGCACTTTGCCAACATTTGGTGTAATTGCAGCCCAGGTAATATATACAACT
>CALNXI010004822.1:0-21168 GCA_942486025.1 Porites evermanni | reverse complement strand
GGAACAAACGGCCAAATCTTCCAAGTGCCAAACTGCCCCCAGCACGAATTTCAGAATCAGATAAAGTTTCCCAGGATTTCTCGGTTGGAATATCTCAAAGGACATCAGAAACACACCTTCTCAGAGACAGAGCTTCCACAGCCCAGCAGGGGCGAGGTTGGCTAGATTAAACATGACCTTTCCCAAGTGATGGGCTCCTAATCTTGTGAGTGTGCCACCTGAAATCTGAAATTAGATAAGAAGCTAACATCTTAAGTAGAAAATGCAAGCCCATTAGCACTTTAAAAACATAATAGCCCCATATTACTTGGTGTTACAAAAAATTTCCGAAAAATAAAAAATTAGTTAAAACCCTATTTTTTACCAGTTTTTTTTATAACGGCACATCACTAGCAGCAAATAGCAACATGCTAACCTGCTGAGGAGCAAAAACCTAGAGTGTAAAAAAAACAAACAAACAAACTGATAACTGATATAATATTTTTAGAAGGAACTTTTGCAACACCAAGAAATGTGGACTTGCATATGATTTAATGTGATGGTAACCAATAGTCTGCAGTCTTAAATCAACAAACTTAGAAAACGCTACAAGGATGTTTGAAAGCTATTCCAAAAGTGCTTAGTGTACTCCAATGGAAAAACCATTGCGAAGCTGCAATTGTGAAATCAGTGCAATCTGTTTTTCTAGATTTACAGTAGAATGAAAGTTTGTAATAACAAGCAGACCAGTGATGACCTTAAACAGTATTAAATAAGTACTATAAGTCTTTGATTAATCTAGCCTGAATAATGACACTAAGTTGACACCCAATGCTTTGTATAACTGTAAGTTAACCTTACGTGCAAAATACTTTTTCTATTTTTTAGTTTTGGGTAAACTTTTAGTCAGCAGCAAGAACTTATTCCTTGTAGTATGCCAAAAAAATTTAGATCTGAGATAATGAATAAAATGTATTCAAATTGATTTTTGTCAAAGCTAATAGGGAAATCCTTAGTTTCCAGCCTTGAATAAATTATGCTAGTAAAGGATTAATCCATGCCAATTGATGACCGGTTAACTTTTAGGTGTGCTACTGGGCTTGCTGTTTGTTGTGTAAACTATGTATACCTGTAGGATTACAATAGACTATTGATCGTTTTTACAATGGCTTCCACTGACTACAATACCCCCAGAATTCCAATATTTTTCTCCCTTAAAGCCTCATATTTAAATAAAGTAATTCCAAATATGTGAGCCTAAGAAAACAGCCAACAGTTCGCCATGACACCACTGATTTCCTCCTAAATGACTGCAGAAATTCCACACAGGTGACCCATCACTACCTAGATCTGGGTAGTGAAGTGACGTCAGTATGGAATTTCTGTTTCCTCAGAAAACAAACCAGTGGAGGCATTGTGAAACGCTGGCTGTTTCCGCAGGCTACAAGAATAATTAAAAAAAGAAAACAAAAACGAAACCATAAACTATTCTGGTGGTTTGCAGTTGTATGAGGCAATTGTAAAACTGGCCTAATGACAAGTAATAATAATAATAATATATTACCATTACTATGAGCGAAGGAAGCAATATTACCAATCATGCTCATGCCCAACTGTTGTAATTTTTGAACTTTTCGGCAGAGAACTGCAGGCTGAAATATAATAATAATACAAGAAGTGTCCCATTGCATGTAACTGTTTTTTTTGTGTTTCAGAGCTAAATTTTCAGATTATATGTAACCTTCCTGATCAATATTTATTCACCTGAGAGGATAAAAAATAAAATATTTGATTACATTTTCACTGCTCCCTTTGCTCATAAATCAGGAACAACACAGTGCTACTAAATTCAAGAGCCTAAATGTGGAAAACCTTAACCTGAAAATGATTTTTTTCCACATAATTTGTTTAAGTAAACAACAATGCTGTTACTTTGATGAGGGCAGAAAATGGCTGTCCATCGGCGAAAGTTTGGCAGCAAAGTGTTGATTTCCGTAATTTATACTATTACTAATAATTTTCTTATAGTGAATACAAATTAATGACCAAAGCATTTGTATCAATCTAGCATGACAACTGACCTTAAACAAGATTCCAATGAGCAGTTAAAAACATTAGGTTACAAGTTTTGAGCGACAATGAAATTCATTATAATGTCTCCAATTCAAATGAATGTGGACTGAGTTGTTTAAGGCCTCTACAGTTGCTATTAAAAACATGGAATTGACAAATCTTCCAAGGAAAATAAATTAAATTTATGCTCAAAAAACCTGGTTACCTCAATGTTTCCAATTAGAGTTATTGTAGACAACTATAACAATAACTGAATAACATGTGTCCTGGAAATGTTAGCCCTACTTCAGACCAAAATATTATGTGTTTTTCTCTACCCTACATGTATTTTAGACCTGACATGCTGCCCTTATCAAATAACAAAATAATATATGCTATCCAAGACCCTGGTGCTAGAAAACACAAAATCCCACTCTATTTTTTTTTGGAGATATATATTCATGTGGAAGTCGATAATTTCCATAAATTCTTTCTCAACGCAAACACAATTTAATTCTTTCATGACTGTTCCACGGGAGCAATATTTGGCTACTCCTCTTTTTTTGTTTCAACTTTAGAGAGATTCCCTGAAAAATTTCGGATCATGAAGTGTTTCCTTGTTGGTGAATTTGTACTCCCTGTGCTTTGGCAGCAAACACCTGACTCACCAAATTTATCACTTATAGATGAGCTTGGGAGCTGGTGCCTAGAAAACTGGTGGTCAGAACCTTTCCTTTGCAGCTATCAAGGAAGGCACAACGAGGTAACTATAGCAACCTGCAAGCAGCAACCTCACAAGAAGTCCCACCCACTGTGACACTGATTTGCTGTTCAAAACAGTGAAACAAAAACCTGTGCTTGAAATGTGATCTTAACCGTCCTCAACCTTTGTGAGAGTGTTCAACCCTACTGTAGTCATAAGCTAATGGATATATTAAACAAAACCACTGCTCAATGGAATTTTGTGATGGAAGTTCTCAGCCATATTTAGTGATTGTACAAACAAGTACCTGGGAATTAAATTTAAGCCCAAAATGCTACATTCTTAAAGTGAAGTAATTTGTCCAATCAAACAATTCCTAATGAATGTAAAAAATGCTGATAAATGGCATTTCCCCACTGGCCTCTGTTTGTACAATGGTGGCACACACACTAGAATTATTACTAAACATATATTACTTTAAGAATCAATGAATTACCTTCAGTTTGTCAGATGACTGAGAAAGTGTCTAGATGCATATAAATTTAAAACATTTTTGAATGAAAAATTATATTTTCACCTGCCCTAATGAAGACCATTAAAATTAATTTTTCCTGATAAAAGCCAAATAAAATTTCTGGGCATCATCTAGAACTATTTCTAGGAACCCCAATTTCTGAAGGTTTCCTGATGTTTCCCAGAAAATCCTTCATAGACACCTGAGGACTTTAGTTATTAAAACTTGTCAAAGATTTTGTAAATGTGAGAGGGTTTCAATCTTAAAAAGGTTGAAAGGCCACAGACACCCCTATATAGTTAAGTTATCTCAGTCATACATCAACTTGGTAATTAAATTAACAATTGTTGTGTAGTTCATGTGCAAATAAAATTATTAAACTACTGCTCTTGTATTTAAGAAAATGTTGAGTGAATGGAGGTTGTGGAACAACAGCTGGGTGAAAAACCTCCCGGTACGTCCACTTGCTCCTAGGAGGAAAACCCCAGGCCAGCTGTACCCCACATTCAGGCCTCCCGGGCAGGGCCAGAAATTTTGAATAATTTTTATCAAGATTTAGAATACTATTACTATTATTGTTATTTATTTAAAGATAAAGATAATTTTAAACTGAGATTCTTAAAAATAATATACCATGCAATACAAACCAGATGCTACAAGACTCTCCACTATCCTCAGACCAACTCTTGCACCAGGTGCCCATGATGTCTCTTATTCCTTGCCCTTGTAGTCCATCCTCTCCATTATTCGCTAAATGAGGTTCCTTTACTGGGTGCATGTGATTTCATCCAGCCAGCTGTCTTGTTTGCCCTCTACTCTGTCCTCTCCATTATCCAGTTGCCTGGTACTAGATGCTAATGTCATCCAGCCAGTTGCTTTGATCCCCTCTTGTGAGCGTCCAACACTACTGTGTGTCCATTGATGCAAACCTCCCTCAATCTACCACTCTTGTAGTTGCCTCCTGTTAGACAAGAAAAGAATTTCATATTTTTTACATGCAAATTTACAACCGTCAATTACAAGTACTACATTATATAATAACTGCTTCTACCAAAATAATGATGGAAGCTTAGTCAACGGCTGGGATGACTTAAGGTGGCTGGGATGACTAGTATGACTAGGATGACTATGGTAACTGGGATGAGGGGGATGACAAGGATGACTGGGATGACTAGGGATGACTGGGATGACTGGGATGACTAGGGATGACAGAGATGGCTAGCACGAATATTAGACTAGGATGACTGGGATGACTTATAATACAGCTATGATGACTAGGATGACTACAGTACCGTTCAAAAAAAAGTTGACAATCTCAATTCTTGATCCTCGCGAGAATCAAGTCGAGAATCGAGAATCGATTTGCTATTGTTGCGTGTTTCAATTCTCGATTCTCAGCTCCTGCAAGACTCATCAAACCAGAATGGCCTTTGTTTACAAACGATTATCATGGGTTTTTGTTTCCAGTAATTTGCTCCCTACTCTCGATAGTCAATTTATTGCTGTGAGAATCTACAATCTTTGTTCAAGTTTTGAGCAATCTTCTAACTTCTCTCACGTCAAAAAAAATCTCTCTACTTCATAAAATAACAAACTCTACTCAGCGTTTGATTCTTGCAAGAAATTCCTGAACTATGCAAATTATACAGTAGCAGTTTACATTTGCATTCGCTCGCACAGCTAAGGTGACACTTTGTATCAAAATGTTAAAAATCTTTGAATGGCATTTTGCATCATTTACATGGCAGATGTTGTCAGTGATAGTTGAACTTGAAAAGCAATCCATGACTTTTTCCTTGGGATGCCTGTGGCACACCAAGTAAAAATCTGGTTTGGTTTGTTTTTGATTGTACGAACAATTGCAAAGCCCGCCAACAGGATTGCGGAAAATCTTTATTGATTATTTCGTCTTCCAAGCTGACCAATGGGATTGTACAAAATCTTCAAAATTTTTAATCGATTTGCTTCCTCTGAACAATGTTTCAGAACGTGCCAAAATTGTCGCTTGTCAGTTTCCCACTCGAAGGCTTGTTAACCAGCGAAATCCTTCGGGAAACTGGCAAGTCACGGGAAGCGACCTAGCAGATCGAGGCCAAATTATGTCTTTTTATTTTGGGTTTTTCCCATCATGATTCTTTTTAGGTTAGGTCTAATAGCGGCTGGTTGTAGAGATGGGATTTTGCATAGATTTTTCTGGTTGGAGTTCACCAGTTTTTGCCGAGCAGAGCCATAGTTCAGTTTTTTCTTTTCTTATCGAAAACACCTTGATGATGGGAGGTTAAATTGCAAAAATATTGTCCTCGTCGATCAACGACTCGCTTTCGACATGAATTCGACTTTTGGATGGGACACGGTTCCGGACCTTAGTGAACTTATTATACCTCCGAATCATGGATAACCGCTGGAACTTTTTTAACTTTGAGACCTTGGAAACACATTGCAATTTAAATACTACCGGTATTAAATCATATTTAATGTAGTTAACAACTAGGAGCTATGGTCTCGGGTGTTTTTGGCATTCTTTGGTAGCGCGTTGGTCGTCTGTAGCGTTGTGCGTGACTATGTTTGCATTTGTAGCGTTTACCATTGTTCCTGAGCATGGGGGTAGATTCCTGTCCCGCGGTATGTCGCTTTGGCACATGCGGAGGCCATGTGCCTACATTGTGTTTGCGTTGTACTTGAAGCTTTGTTAGCGTGGCGTGGCGTGGCGTTCCAGTAGCGTAGCGTTTCTCTTGGTTCCCCTCCCTCCCTCCACTTTCTTTCTTATTTTTTTTATTTAGTTATTTATTCTTTCGGGGGCTGGTTCTTTTTACTTCCACTGGGCTTCTGGCCTCAGTGTGACAGGTGCTATAGTGGGGGGCTGGGCACTGGGGGGCTCGTGGCTGGGTTGCCGGTTGGTAGGCCTGTGGGTGTTCTTCCGCCTTGGGGTGTATTGTGGTTGCAGCCCCCTGGCCCATGGGCACCCAACCTCCACTTGCGACGCAGGCGTTAATTAATATTAAATATAAGCTTTCATCTCGGATTAAAACATTGGAACTTTATTAAATATATCTTTCCGATTTCCTTTATTTTGCCAAATTCAGATAGAATGCATGATGCTTCCATAGACCAATGCATCCCATGGGGGGTGAGGACAAAACATGGACCAGGGGTCCATGGACCGCCACTTTGGACCGGGTCCGTGGACTACTTTCATGGACCGGGTCCATGGACCCCCTTTCATGGACCGGGTCCATGGACACTTTTTTTTAAGTATTGAGAATTGAACAAAAACAGAAATAGTGCAAAAATAAGATTTGACAAGATGCTGTTCACAAATATTTAGTTGTACTTACATACTCTGCTTGCACATGTGCAGTCCCAAGACTGTTAAGCTAGTGCGCTCCCATACAGACTTTCATTATGAAAAAGCTGAAGTTTAGAATTCATTGTTTTTAGAGCAATAATGACTGAGTCACATCACAATTCTCCATAGTTGATGTAGCTAAATTCAGTGTAAGCTACAATCCACTTCTTCGATATTTGGATCTGTAAATTACTATCCATGAGAATTAATCATCCTACTAAAAATGCTAAGGAGCTGGGCCCAGTGTGACAAAACATTGACCTCTCAGTATGAAATACAGTGAGACCTGTATTAAGCAGACACTGTATTGAGCGGACACCCTCTATTAAGCGTACACCCTCTATTAAGCAGACAGTAGCCAAAGTCCCCAAATTTATTTCCCTTATTTACTTTAAAGAAAAGATATAAATTTCTGAGGGATGTTCTAGTCTATTAAAATCACATTTCACAAGCTCATGATTTTGTTTAGCCTGTCAATACCGCATTTCCTGGCATTTGATGAGGAACAACATAATGTTGTTGTGATTAGCTCTTTCCACTGTCGGAACACGAAGCCTCAACTAGGAACCATTCTATTTACAAATCATGAAACGGTTGATTCCAAGGGCTTGTATGGGAGATGGAGTCTCTGTGCCATAGGCTCCTCACTGGGATGAATGGGCTGACTAGGATGACTGGGATAACTGGGATGACTGAGATCACAGAAATGACTGGGTTGACTAGGATGACCAGGAAGACTGGGATGAGTGAGATGACTGGGATGACTAGGGATGAGTGGGATAAATGGGGTGACAGGAATGACTGGGATGACTGGGATGACTGGGGTGACTGGCAAGACTGGCAAGACTAGGGAGATAACTGGAATAACTACGAGTAGGATGACCAGGATGACTACAATGGAGGTCAAAGTGTCGGGACCTTTTCAGTGATATAAGTAAAAATAGCAACCCATCCCCTACCACCCCAAACAAAGTTGAATTTTGAGCAAATGGGTAGAAATGACTCCTTTTTTTGGCCACAACATTGCTGCGGCCAGCTTTCCACAAGTTGCTCGGAAACTTTTTTTGTTCCTAACAACTTTTTGCATCCTGAGCAATTTTTCTAGTTTTCTAGCAATTTTGAGATATTGGAATAGCCTTTAGTGGTTAAATTAAATTGGCCTTTCTTAAACATTTAACAATGTTTTAGTAGACAATTTATAAATTTCCTGTAAAAAAGAAGGCCAAATCCTCCTCCCTGCGGCAGATCATGGGTGCAAGATGCATGCAGCCAGGCTACTAGGTCAGCGGTTTTTAAAAGAACATTCAAAATGGGGGACGAAGCATGTCTTATGTGGAGAAGGTCATTCAACAGTTATTTTATTGGCTCATACTAGGATTTTTACAAGATTAATTTTGATATGGAAAGGAGCCCGTGACTATGAGGCCGTGGGCTTCTGATATTGATGTCTTTACTCATAAATTTTTTGGGTTTAATTGAGGACAAAGTTGTTTAGCAATGCCCCAAAATTGAACAAAAATGATTAGAAATTCTTTATTTTGTTTTACAATTTGCATATTTTTCAAATAATATCAAATAAAGGCAGAGGGTAGCAAAAAATTTGTCTTTTTAGACAAGTTTAACCAACTTTCGTTACAAAAAGCAACTTTTAACCTTTTGGGGGCAACTTTAAAGCAACTTTCTGAGAAAATACCGGAAACGTTTTGAGAAATTTCTAGCAACTTGTGGAAAGCTTTAACTAGGGATGACTGGGATGCCTAGGATGACCGTGATGACTAGGAATGACTGGGATGACTAGGGATGATTGAGAAGGCAAAGATGACTGGGATGACTCATCATGGCTGGGATGACTGGAATGACAAGGATAACTGGGATGACCATGACGACTGGGATGACTCATCATGACTGGGATGACTAAGATGACTGGGAAGACTAAGATGACTGATGACTGAGATGACCAGGAGGACTAGGATGACTTGAATGACTAGGGATGACTGGGATGACTGAGATGAATGGGATGACTAGGGTGACTGGGATGACTAGGATGACTAAGATGACTGGGACCTCTAAGATGGCTGGGATGACTAGGATGACTAGGATGATTGGGATGTCTAGGATGGCTGGGATGACCAGGGATAACAAGGGGTGACTGGGATGACTCATCATGACTGGGATGACTGGAATGACAAGGATTACTTGGGATGACTAGGATGACTGAGATGACTGGAATAACTAGGATGCATGGGATGACTGGGAAGACTAGGATGACTGGTATGACTGAGATAGCTGGGATGACTGGGATAACTAGGATGCCTGGGAGGACTAACATGACTTGTACGACTACGGATGACTGGGACAACTTGGACAACTTGGATGACTAGGATGACTGGGTTGACTAGGATGACTGGGATGACTGGGGTAACTGTGAATTGACTAGGATGGGATTGGCGGGGGGGGAGGGGTTGGAGGACTTACAGGAAAACATACAAAATAACTGGGAGGGTTCAAAATTTTAAGGGATAAAATCTAAAATCACCATAGCCCCCACAGGCCATCTACACAAATAACNACATGACTTGTACGACTACGGATGACTGGGACAACTTGGACAACTTGGATGACTAGGATGACTGGGTTGACTAGGATGACTGGGATGACTGGGGTAACTGTGAATTGACTAGGATGGGATTGGCGGGGGGGGAGGGGTTGGAGGACTTACAGGAAAACATACAAAATAACTGGGAGGGTTCAAAATTTTAAGGGATAAAATCTAAAATCACCATAGCCCCCACAGGCCATCTACACAAATAACTAACCCATATTGCTGAAGTTGTTTACCTTGTCTTCACGGCTGCCTTTTCTTGCTGATCTTGTTATCTAACAGTCATCCCAGTCTGTTGTCATGCAGGTTGCCAGGGTATTCCTCTGCAATGTAGTCAGTCACTAAAAAAGATAATATTTTTTATTAGTGATAAAAACCAACTTGACGTATCTTTTCAACAATATAACCAATAAGCCACATTAAAAGTTTAAAAATATTATTATCATTATTATTATCATCAATGTTAATATTTTATCATAGCTTAGCTTGTTTAAAACAAAGCCGTGATAAAGGTGGATGTTTGTGGGACTGATGCAATGCTGTCATATTCAATATGAAAAATGAATGCATCAATTTTTTTAAAGAAAATGAAGAAATGATCGTCGCAGTGAACGCAATTCATGCAATTGCGTAAAGAAGCCTGAAAAAAAAAATTCAGGACTTTAACGGGGTTTGAACCCGTGACCTCGCGATACCGGTGCGATGCTCTACCAACTGAGCTATGAAGCCACTGACATTGGGAGCAGGTCAATTGTGGGTTCATATGTTCCCATGATTTATTTCATATATCATTAACAATTTATTCAAAGAGCTTCGTCCCTTTTTTCACTGCAAAACGAATTCAGGGGACACCTCTATTAAAGGAGCTGTGTAACGGAAGTCTGATTCATTTTGTTAACATTATCATTATTTACTTGCCTTATTTACAAAGGAACTTAACTTTAACGAAGAAATTACCGGCAAATGACTAAAAAAGACAACTTCATATCAAACAAATATTCCTCCCAAGCATTTTTTTCAAACAACGAAAATGAACTTTGAAGAATTGTTTTAATTTTCAAAAACCACAGTTGCAAATCCGTTTCAACCTTCCTAAAATTTTTCCATCTGTGCCTTCTTTTGTATATCCTGTGTTATGTACACCTTTTCAAGATTTTTGAGACGATATTTTAGTATCGCATGGGTCACACTTTGGAAAAGTTTTCATCTATGCCGACTAAAAAACCACCAAAAAGTTGAAACCGCAACCAGAAAAGAAACCTTTTAGTCCAACCAAGGAGGATCACATTAGTGGGAGTTAATTGTCTTTGCTTTGACACAATAAGAACTGAAGAAGGCCATTTGTCGAAGAATCGTTTTCCTCCATTCCCAGTTTAAGAGGATGGGACAGATAAAGAAGACAACGTGCTTGGCTGAGAAGAATGCATTTGTCTCAAAGAAAAACAAGCCTGTGAAGTGCTTGCTCGTGAAGACGGGTACTGGTTTGCTTGCTGTAGAGGGTTTTCGTAAAAACCTTAAAATGGCTAAGTATTATAAGCATGTGAAGTCCTTGCCTGTAGAGAAAATTCAAAAAAACCTTGAAATGGTGAAGGATAGTCATAGCCTCATCTGTCCACAAAAGCGAGAAGGTCTAAAAATTTGACTGTGTTTATTTTAAATTGATCGTGTTTCAAATTGATCACGTATCATTGACAAGCACTGACGGTTACCGCTGTGATTCTGATTGCTTAGCTCGAGTTTTCCAAAATCTGCCTGCCCCACCCAAGCACTATGGCGTCTTTGATGTTTTTGCCGATTTTTCAAAGTTTTTTTCAACCTGAAAACTTGGGGTAGCACTAGTTATGTCCATCGATGACAGATTTCTACCGCAAGGTAAACAATTTGGTGGCAGCCCCCACTGTTTAAAGTTCATTGACACATACCAACAGAGACCTCGTGGGTATCTACTAATAACCGGTTTCACTGTTATTAATTGTACCAGAGTATGGGGGCTTCTCGTTGGGTGCCCCTGTTAATCTTCTATCAACTAATTTACTTTTAGATTAATTAGATTGTAGACTATTTTATTTTTATTATTATTTATTTATTTATTCATTTGTTTATTTATTCATTTTTATATATATAATTTTATAGTGAATATTTAATGTAAAAATATTATCAAATGTAATCTTAAGCTTATTAAATAGATTTTATTAACTAGGTGTACCCGATTAGTAGAATACTTGTGGTCAGCTAGAAGATTTTGAAACGGTAATAAATTTGTTCATTCATTCATTCATTCACTCAACTATAATATAAATATTACTTGCTAAATAAAAATTATGCAAGGTTGCATACTGTACCTCACAAGACTGGTTTGATCACCCCTTCTGTCATGCCACGTCCGATTTTTGTGCCATAAGTAACGCCAAGTGTTGACGGATTAGTTAAAGAAACGATGAAGGTCAAAGACGAGTTCTTCAAGTCTAAAAATGTCATTTTGAGACCAATTTAACTACACACATGTAGTAACTCGTCGCCATATTGGTTTCTTCTAGAACCCAGTCTCATTCTGGCGCGTGAGTCTCGCGCGCCGGCTGTGCAGCACTGTTTCGCGTTCGAGTACCCGTTTCTCAAGTTAACGAGTACAGGCTATTTCCCATTACGTAACTCAAAATATTGAACTAAGAGCTTTAAATCGGAATAAGAGATCACGTATGGATACCTTTTCAATTGTGCCAACGCGTGTGACACACTCGCGCTACTCTAGTAGACGAGGTGGACGTCTGTACGGGCGCCGCGCAACCCTGAATCCCAGCCGCCTCCTCGCTCGCTACTAAATCACTCGGGAGAGAGGCTCTCTCCCTGAGTGACTCAGCGAACGGAGGAGTTGGTTGAAATTCAGACTGAGTATAGAAGGAATTTCTTATTTTTATCCGTAATCACAGGTTAACCCCTTTGCAAAAATTCACTATTAGGCAAAATGGAAAGCCGCACTTGCCTAAAAGATGGTCTAGGAGGACAGGCTTTCGTACCTACCTATGCCATATCCAAACATCAATTCTAAGCCAATTTCGACTAAAAACAATTAAAAAAAGGGATGAGAATTTTTGCCCCGAAATCATGGGCTAACCCGGCCGTTTGAAAAAATCTAAGATGTAGCATAAGAAAAATCATTATCTTTATAAATAGGAAGCCTTCTAGTTATCTGTCTGAAACATCACTGATGACATTTTCTAGGCCTGTTTGGCTAAAAACAAAAAAGGAAAAGCAAATTATCAGCCCTAAACCCTTTGGAAAAATCTAAGATGGCGATAAGGTAAAAACTATTTTTATGAAGCGCTTAGAAGGAATTCTTTCCTATCCAAAACATCTCCAAACATCATATCTAAGCTTTTTTCGACCCCGTACTGGACATTAAACAGACAACTCGAGACAACGAAGTAATATGAAATTTTGACCCTAAATCATAGGTTGACCCCTTTGCCCAAATTCAAGATGGCTAATAGCCAAAATCGATATATATTTTTCTTGCCTTAGTCTAAGAGGCCCTCTCGCCCACCTTTAACATTTCTAACTAAACCATCATCAACCCCTTACCTAGTTTCCTTCCTACTTGTCCCCTCTCTCGCTACTGGTGTTAGGCGCTTGGAAGTAGTGGACGCAAGAAAGAACGGGCGCGCGAGAGGGAGAAACGCGGGGGGCTCCCTCTCCCCTCGCGTGTCTCCGCCTCGTGCGCCCGTTCTTTCTTTCGCCCACTACTTCCAAGCGCCTGCTACGCAGGCTATCGGTGTTACAGAGATATGGGCATCCCCATTCCTAAAATCCTTGTGATATGGGCATCCCCTTCTCATATTACCTTAACGATTTGGATGAGCAGGGTAAGGGTTACAGGGGATGCCCATATCACTGGGGTTTTGGGAATAGGGATGCCCATGTCACTGTTACACCGGGGGACCGTGAGTATGAGAGGATTCCGGGCATGATATTGCAACTATAGGCCTATTTTGACTATTTTGATCCCAAATTATGGGTTAATCCCTCCTGAAAAATCCAAGATGGTGACAAGGGAACAATGAGGCCTTCTAAGCTATCCATAACACCACAGAACATCCACACGGTTTTGAGGCAAAAGGACGACAATATACCGACAGCTAAGGTAATTCAACGTTTATTTAACATCGATTTATATACATACTTAGCGATATATCGTTGTAGGTAATGCAAACGGGAAATCCAGTTCATTTACTATAAAATAACGACTGGTTACACACACACATTGTGTGGGCCCCCTGTAATAACACATGTAGTAAAAACCCTTGATTGCAGAAGTCCACTTAAATCTCTAATGTGGAGAGGCTAATGCCAGACACACAATAGACCTCATTCACGATATCCACCATCTTTTTCACGCGCTTTAGGATTGATGGGATAAAAGCAATGTCACGATGTATTTCAGGGGGCAAGCAGAAGATGCCAGTCCGAGAAATCGCGGTCGACTTTGTTTATTCTCTCAACTCAAAACAAAATGACGATTTAATGGTCATGCAGAATGTACGGTTTGAGTTTCGACAAAACTAACGTCATTATTGCTTGCTGTGAGGACATCTACGGTCGCTACTGTATCCAAAACAGTAAAAATGATCACTTCTACCCATAATTTGCCATTATTGTCTTTAATATAAAAAGTTGTTCATTTTTTGTTGTCAAGAATAAACAAACGCGACCGCGAATTTTTGTATTGGCTGATTTTATCACTTGTTTGCCCCCTGAGAAGCCATCGGTCCTTAAGCGCGTGCAAAGATGGTGGGCATCATAAATAAGGCCTTTTACAGGTGATAAAACTAAAACACAGACAGCAACTGTGGTGCTGACTGCTGAGGGTCTGGGGCCAAGCTAGGGACCACAGGTCTACCAGGGTGTTTCTCGAAGTTGGTTTGCTTCTGTTTTGTGGTGTGGCTATTGTTCAGTATCGTATCGTCCCAAGATTGACCAACATCAATTTTCTCCTAAAAACATCAGCAGATCATCAAGTCGAGTAAAGGTTATGAGAATTACTAAATTGATTATCAAAGGGAGAATGCTTTGATCTTAAACCAAATTCTCTCAACTATTCTTGAAAGAAATGAATGGAGATCAGTCTGGAGAATTTGTATGTGGATCTTGGGACTTAAAGGGTTTTATCTTTGCTCCCTCTCTCCGTTTTTCTTTCTTCGGGGAGAGTGTTCGGCTACACGTAAGCTACTAGTCTAGTGAACTAAAAAATGGCGTTGTCAGCAGGATAAATACTGCGCAAATTTCTCTCTGTTCTCCTCGCCATCTGTGGAAAGATTGTAAATTTCAGAAATCTTACAAGCGAGAAGTCGCCGTCCGACGGCGAGTTCTAAATAGTGAAGATAGTTTTAATGTTCACCTGTCAAAGTAAATTGGAATTTGGAAATGATGAGGAGGAAACCGATCGAAGTACCCGGAGAAAAACCTCTCGGAGTAAAGGAGAGAACAAACAACAAACTAAAATTGCAGCTGGCACTCAAACAACATAGACAAAAACAATGAACAAGAAACAGTAAGACCACAAGTTCAACTTACTGCATTTCATTTATTTCTTAGCCTTACATAAGGTTGCCGGATCATAATCCCAGAATAACAGAAAGTGGTTTCTTTCAACGTCAGTGAAATAGCTACCATCGCTAAGAACCTGGGCAGGTGCTTACCATTTATACCATTCTGTTGAAAATATCGTACTTTGACTATCAACAATTAAATTTGGCAAGGCAAGCTAAAGCACCGCTAGAAAATATAGCCAGAATAGTTACAGAGACCGAAGAGAGCATAAAAGTGAATGATTCTCACAAAGGAAGGGTCAGTATTTTCTGAAGTTTTCCAGATAGAAAGGCACGAATTTCTTCATTTTCCATTCGTAATATGCGGTTTTCCCACGTAAATGGTAAGTACCTATGGCTACATGTATTTCCCCCTTTTTTTTCTAATTAACTAAGCCGCTTGCGAACATTTTGTTGTTTACTAGATTCAACAACCTGGCTTTCCGGATTAGTCTCTAGCTAACATTCCACTCTTGTCCGGCACGGAGATGCATCTAGCAGGTCGACACTTGCAGGTCTTTATCTCCACAAAGTTGGTCATTCGGGTTTCCCCGTTCCGGACATTTCGCACAACATTGAAACGCTCAACGTCCTCTGGCTGGCACCAATTATAAGAGGACTTGTAGCCTTCCATACGTGACAGTCGAGACGGAGTCATAATGGCCCCTGCATTGAGTGAAGTTGTTCTTGCGTAGCGAAGTGCAATTCGATTAGTCGGTTTTTATCCAGCTTATAAGTTTCAAAGCTGTACAGCTTCCTGTAGTTTTGGAGAGGTTGTAAATTTGGTACAGACTGGCTCTGTGAATCAAAAGAAAGCATTGTTTTAAAACTAGGCGTCGCTATAGAGACCTTTGAACTGGAGGACAGGGGCCGCGACAACGAGGACGTAAGCTAACTTTAACTTTTTTCGCGTATTCTCAAAATTAACCACCACGTAAAAGTTTATGTTACTTTTTTTTACCATGAAAGTTAACAGGGTTAATTTTATTGAAGGAAGGTAAGGGCCCTCTCCCGATCGCAAAATGGTACAACTTCAAATATGTGATAACTTGTCGCAACTACGACATTCTCGCTAAATCTCATAAATCTCGTAAAAGTTCTCGACTATAACACTTTTCCCCGCCGAAATGATACTGGTTTATGCATCTCGTTCTCGTAGTTGTAGTAGTTGTACTAGTCTTACAATCGAAAGGTCTCTACTGTCTCCACCTAACTACTAAATCACCTGGCAAATCATGTCACTTCAGACTTAAGGTTTGCCACCCTCCCCCCTCCCTCCCCCCCCCCACCACCTCTCCTTTTTGTGATGAAAGTTGCTTAAAAGTTACCCAGAGAACAAAATTTTTTTGTTACCCTCTTCACTTATTACTATTTGAAAATATGTCAATTAGAATAATAAAATAAAGAATTTCTAATCATTTTTGTACAGTTTTAGGGCGTTGCTAAATAACTTTGTCCTCAATTAAAAACCACAACATTTATGAGTAATAATAACAACAACTTTATTGACTTTATCTTCGACATGAAGATTTCAGTACCAAAACAGTCAATACAATGACAAATGAAACATAGTAAAAGAAAAGTTAAGTAAGAAAGAAAGGAACAACAACTTTATATTGAATATTATCGTAAAAGAAAAATTACTTGGCTATGTACGCCTTCTACGCTACTCGTATGGTAAGAAAGTTAAATTAGAGTTCGGATTTATAACAATTTAGAATATTTTCAATATAAGAGGCACCGTGAGTAAAGACTACGCATCAATATCAGGAGCCCATGGCCTCATGTAGTCATGGGCTCCTTTCAATATTAAAATTAATCTTATAAAAATTCTAATGTGAACCAATAAAATTGTTGAATGACCTGCTTCACATGAGACAGGCTTCGTCCGCCATTTTGAATTTTCATACTCAATGTTGACCCTACATTTAAAACTATCTATGTTCGGAAGTACTTCATTCCTTCTGCAACTCCATAAGTAAATTTCCCCAATAAGTATTAGGTAATTTAGTAAGGGATTCAGTTCTTAAAACCCCAATCAAAATATTCTAGTTGAAATTGTTGTTTTCTCGGAAGCAAATAGTTATAGTTCAAACTTTTTCCGGAAAGAGAATGAATAAGGACAGCAACAAAAGAGATGGTTAATCGTTTCCGGCTCCTGGTTACAGAAAGAACACAAAGCATTCGTCCTATATCCAGTCCCAAACAGCTTTACATTGGTGAAGAGTATATTATTAAGTATTTTGAATTGAAAGGCTTTAACATGAGGTTCAGAGGCAACAGAATGAGGTAAAAGAAATGAGCCTGCCTCAGTACTTCATCAGATAAATTAAAGTTGATCTTTACTCTTCGTGAATAATTTGGAAAAAACGCCTTTTTTTATAAAAAGAGTGTAATAAACCCTTGATTTCTTTGTTGTGATATCAAATACATCTTTGTTGATTTTGAATGATGGTGCAGAGTTAAATAGAAGTATTGTTATCAAGACAGATAGTGTCTTTTAGACCGGGCGGTATTGAGTCCCGCGTACTGGTCCATTCAAGGAAGTTCGTTCTTCTAACATCTATCCCAACCGATTCATATGACTCTACGTTGTTAAGATGAAAACATAGCTCCGCAATAACTCCATTGGAAACGCTTGCTACACAGGCTAGCCATGGGCGATGTGGAAATGGTGGATATCAAGAGAGGATAAAGCTCGCTTGTGGATATATAAAAAAATGCGCTTTCCATTGGAAACTGGGAGGATGCCGAAGGGGAAGCGTGGGCCTTTTCCGAGGAAAAAGCCCTGGGGACAAGTTTCTTCGTTTCCTCAGTAACCGCTGAAAAATTGAAAAGGAGCCCATGTATCTAATTTCTCCTTTATGAATGTCATTGCAAAAAATCGTAGAGGTAGTGGCCAAATTAACATATACATCTATATCGAGCCGGATTTATGAAAACCACACCAGTGGGCTCCTGGAGGCCACTGACCTTAAACTGACTCAACTAAAGCAAATATCGCCAAGAAACTCAGCTCTTACCCATGGTTCTCTTAAGGTGACTCTCTCCTTGGTTCCTGATTACTGAAAACAAACATTCAAGTCCATCAAAAAGACACTCTGTACTTGGCCATACAATCTAGCTGCTTGAAGGCTCTAAATGACAGAGGATGCTTGAGACTTAAATAAGTTCTAAGCAGAGAATTCAAGGTTAAATCACCCCCCTGCCTTCCTCCCTCCCCCCCCCCCAGCCTAGCACGTGCTAGAGGGGAATGCTTTCATTGGTCAATGGGCCTCAAACATTAAAAGAATTTGACATGACAGACTAAAGGCAGACATCACGAGTGCACTGACTCTCCCAGAGCAAGACTAACAGACAGTACCACGCTTTTGCAGCACCCTCCCCTCCTTCCTAGGGATTGACATGGAGGCCCCTTCCCAGCCCATGGCGAGTTAGCCTAGGGACTGAGCTTGACAACGAGACCAATCAGGACAGCAAGCCCCCTATGTTTTTTCTCACCGCAGTGACCAGAAACCTGGCTATCGCCAGGTTCCTGTGCGAATATTCTGGTCCGTTTTGAGGTATGTTTTCAAAAATTCGGGACAGTATACGTTATTTGCCAAAGGAGCCGCAACAGCTAGCGTGAAGATTTTGAGAGTTGCCACTGGAAAAATGTTCTAACTATAATTCTGGACAATGATAATGTAAGGCCACCCGATATTCCTCTCCTCTCATCCCCGAAATCAGGAGGTGAAAATTTTTCTCGACTTCATCCTTTTTTCGTGAGTGGCGGGGGGTGGGGTGGTGGGGTAGGGTCATCTGAAGAGGTTGTCTTCTCCACTATACTGGCTCTCTTGTAGGCTCGTCTACCGGCCGCTCGTTATCTGACAAAATAATAATAATGAATAATAATAAGGAATTTTTCGTGAGNCCCCCCCCAGCCTAGCACGTGCTAGAGGGGAATGCTTTCATTGGTCAATGGGCCTCAAACATTAAAAGAATTTGACATGACAGACTAAAGGCAGACATCACGAGTGCACTGACTCTCCCAGAGCAAGACTAACAGACAGTACCACGCTTTTGCAGCACCCTCCCCTCCTTCCTAGGGATTGACATGGAGGCCCCTTCCCAGCCCATGGCGAGTTAGCCTAGGGACTGAGCTTGACAACGAGACCAATCAGGACAGCAAGCCCCCTATGTTTTTTCTCACCGCAGTGACCAGAAACCTGGCTATCGCCAGGTTCCTGTGCGAATATTCTGGTCCGTTTTGAGGTATGTTTTCAAAAATTCGGGACAGTATACGTTATTTGCCAAAGGAGCCGCAACAGCTAGCGTGAAGATTTTGAGAGTTGCCACTGGAAAAATGTTCTAACTATAATTCTGGACAATGATAATGTAAGGCCACCCGATATTCCTCTCCTCTCATCCCCGAAATCAGGAGGTGAAAATTTTTCTCGACTTCATCCTTTTTTCGTGAGTGGCGGGGGGTGGGGTGGTGGGGTAGGGTCATCTGAAGAGGTTGTCTTCTCCACTATACTGGCTCTCTTGTAGGCTCGTCTACCGGCCGCTCGTTATCTGACAAAATAATAATAATGAATAATAATAAGGAATTTTTCGTGAGTTTAGCATCAAATCATCTGAGAATTCCAAAAGAATCACAAAAATTTCACCGATCAGATGCCCGCGAGCAAGTTGGCCCAAGTTCTCTCTAGGGGGGGCTATAAGTCAAGAAAACAACAAAATCGTGTTATTTTAGTCGTCTCGGGGGACTCGAATTTCAAGTGTCGCATTGCTCCTTATATTAAAAGGTCACTTGATATATAGTACAGCATTTGAGTGACCAACCAACAGTGCTTTTATCGTCAGCGCATAAACGCTTGAATCAAAAGGATTTCCTCGTTCGGTCACGACTAAATCTTGGTGAGTAATGCTTCAAAAATAGGCAGTTTTTCTCGTATTATTCCATTAGCTAAGATGTTATGTTCCGCTTACCTGTGAATTGAAGCCTAGCTACGCCAACTTAAGCGTTCACTGACGACAGCCAGTGACTGTTACAATGCCCGCCAAAACCATGTTACATTCAAACACAGCCGTTTACAAGCAGTCCGCTTTCAATGTTATTTTGTTTTTCGCAAGGGTTTTTACGCGAAATTACTACCAAAGTGTTTTTCCCAAAGAATACGTGTTGAATTTAGCGATTAATCAAGTGTAGAAATTATTTGAAATTCAAATTTTCTCCTAAAAAAACAAAAACAAAAAAAATCATACAATCTCGATTGCGCGACAGAGCAAAGAAGTGTTCCACCACTGCATGCTGCACGTTGCACGAGGCCAAACGACAATTCCTTTATATTTTTATTTTTCCAGTACATCTAGTCACATTGTGTTATCAGACGATGGCTAGTGTTTCAGGTGTTTATACCGTAGGTAGAGGAACGAAGAGGCGCGAATCTCATGCGTGTCGTGGAAGTCATACTCAACATTTTAAAATTTTAATGCGGAATGGTCAGTAGACAGTGAAATTGTTTAGTGAAGCGGTACTCCCTATAATGGGATAATGGGCCTTTATAAAGATGCTCCGCCCTACAAGGGTTGTAAAGAGTTATAGAAAAGATTAAGAGTAAAGGAAACTGCTGTCGATTGACCTCATTCTGGAAAATCGAAAGAATAATGCGGAACATCCTGTTAGCTTGACCTGCTATTTCAATTCCGGAAAAAACGGAGCATATTCCAAGCATTCTTCTCCAATTCTGCTTGGATTAAAATTAAAAACGGAATAATGACGTCATTACAACATATCATAGAAAACTGCGGAGGTCGTCGGTGACAATAAACGCAGATGGGACACTTTTCTACGCGAGGCAAGCGAGAAATCTGGGAGTAAGGGAAGTGCGTTCCAAGGAAGATAGCGGTAGGTTGCCTGATTGAAAAAGTGTTTTTGAATCTTTAATATGCCACGAGGTATTCGCTGCTGCGTTCCAAAGACGAGAACACTTGATCGCAGCAGGAGCACCTCGCGATCGTGATCGCAGATTGGTTATCATTTTCAGCAGTAAAACTATTCTTGCTGACGTTGCATTTTAACTTGCATTATCAGCAAGTTCGAAGTTAAGTTTCAGTGGTGGTCTGTTAAACCTTATTTTTTGTCGGCTTATGCCTTTAAGATGAACAATGTGTGTTTTTTTTTTAAGTGAGCCAGGCGAAACAATAATTGAGGCTGAGGCCTTGTATTCATTCCCAGGGTTCTCTCCTACTCGTCCCTACGGAGCACGAACTGGGAACAAGGTTGAGGTGAATCCATGGAACGAAAATAAGAACAAAACTACGGTATATTGCAAGTCGAACCATTAACCATGAAAGTAGCTATTAGAAAAGGCGTTTCCATTTCCGTCCGCAGATATGTCTTGC
>CALNXI010004821.1:0-16688 GCA_942486025.1 Porites evermanni | reverse complement strand
TCTGGAGTTAAAATTACTCCGAAATGGGGTTATTTGTACTCCTTACATGGGTTGTTTTTACTCTTTTTGGAGTTAATTTAACTCTGAAAGTGGAGTAAAAATTTTAGGTACAGGATAACTCCGTTTTTGGGGTTATTTTAACTCCTCAATATCTGGGGTCACTTTTACTCCTGAAAAAGAGTTCTTTAAACTCCTTTTTGGAGTTAAAGTAACTCCACGAAAAATAACTCCACTGTAAGGAGTTAAATTAGCCCCACTAGAGGAGTTATTATAACTCCCTGAAAATTACAGTGTATAGTTTTCACTAAGTCTCTAATGGCCCCCAATACAACAAAAACAATCCAAATCAGTATTTTATTTCATCTGAAAAATACTGTACAGTGAAACATACACGTGTCACTCATTATTATGTCAGGTTAGTGACACAGAGGAGAGGCACAGATAAGAACCAGAATTCTTCAGGCTAAGATTTTGAAAGAACCTGATGAAATAGAAATGTTAAAACAGATCGCTATGGAGTTCTTAAAGTCAACTAATCATTCTAATGGCAAAAAAAGTTTCTATTGGCTTAAATTGCAGTCATTTAGACATAACATGCATATTTTGTACAAACATTTAAAACCACCAACATTCTTCCAAAAAGTCTTTTTTTCCTTAAGAAAATAAGAACCTCGAATGTTTGAGAACCTAAACAGCTTAATTTCCAAGAAACAGAAAATTTATAAGAGCCTTTCGAGGCTAACTTCGAAAAGCACCTGTTACTTAGTTTTTACTGTATACTACTAAATGTAAGAGCAGGGGGGGGGGAGGAGGGGGAGGAAGAGTTAGGGTTAGGGTTAAGGTTAAGGTTGGGGTTAGGGTTAGGTTAGGGTAAGGGCTAGGGATAGGTTAGGGTTAGAAATCAGATTAGGTCGAGGTTGGGGTTAGGGTTAGGAATAGGTTAGGGTTAGAAATCAGATTAGGTCGAGGTTGGGGTTAGGGTTAGGAATAGGTTAGGGTTAGGTTGGAGGGTTAGGGTTAGACGAGCAGTCTCCACTGATTTCAATGGTCATAATGATCCACTGAGTTAAACGTTCGCCTTGTCAGGAAAAGGGTGTTGCGTTAAGCTGGTTAGGGTGGATAGCTAAAGTTGAGCCAAGGCTTAGGGTTAAATAAGGATAAAGGTTAAAAGAAGTACGGTTTGTTGAGGGTTAACGTTTGAGGGGCTTCTGGGCAGGATACCAAATTACGTTGCGTTACATACATATCAATTACATCGCCGTACTGAGCGTAGGATTAAATTTCAAAAGACGGGTCAGGAGGTGAGAAATACAGAGATGTAGTTTCAATACAGGCGATTTTCGAAGACTAATCACTGGTCAAGCAAATAGTTTTAAATTAACGTTATCTTACAAGACGTTTCGCTTCGCTTTCTTCGTGTTTGACCACAGCAGAGCACAGATAATATAAACATTTCAGAGAGTAAATATTCCAGCTCCGAGGGGGCCGGTAAAACCAACGGCCACATCTGAAAGAAAAGGACAAAAGGAAAACCTTGTTTAAAGAAAATTCCTCAACACGTGTTTAAAAAGTAATATATCTCTTCTACATCATTTTCCCTAGATCAGTTTCATCCTGCAATGGTTTTATAATCGCCGTACCGGTGCATAAAGCAGATTAAAAACATTGTACCGAACATTCCGGAGAATCAAGCATAAATGGCGCTCGTCGTCGCGACGGTGCTATAGCGCGGGAACTTTAACATCCTTTGAGGAAAAATAGTTACTCTTCCGCGATCCGATCAGCATTTAGCTTGCAATGCCAACAATAAACTGAAAATGAACGACAATTCAGCCTGTGCAGTAGGACGGCGGCTCTTTTTAAACACAGTAAATTTCCAGAGTCGCTCGACACATGACCAAAATTAAACCTTCGCTATACGAAACCACAGACTTTGATTTGAACTACACTTTCACGACTTTGTAACATAACCTTTCCTGGCAAAAAGCCTGCTACTCACCGTTGTTGCTCGCTTATTCAAAGATCAGCACGTCCGTCGTAGAAACTGAAACACAACAACAGAACAGTCTCACTGTAATGGTCAAATATTAAACATGTTTTTAGCCTTTCTCGCAGTGCATTCTGGGAAATCCGTGTTCAACTCGTGCGGGACACATTACATCCTGGCAATAACAAGACAATGTATAAGTCTCCAGCAAGGCAAAAATCACAGCCAAAAACTCCGTTGGCCCTCTTTTCTTATGTCCAAACTAACCAATTTGCCCCTTATTGCCTGCTGGAGACTTCTTCACGGTGTGCAGAGCTAGGCAGAGACGGTATACACCATCCACCGGATGGTCTCTCGGATTGTGCCCGAAGCTCGGTTCTTTGAGCAACGAGCGCCCATTTAAGCCTTCCCGGACTTAATGATGTCCCAGGCACTTTGCAAACCGTGGAAATAGAATTTCTTGCCAAACTCGGCTCATATTAGTCCCCGTTTCGCACACGCTCCGATCAAAACCTCTCCACTCACGAAGAGAGCCGTTGAAAGGAGAAAGATACCGCGCAAACTCGAACCTTTCAAAACTAGAACCGGTTCCCCTCGGACAAAAAAAAACCGGAAGTCCTTCCTAACGCGAGTGAAAAGAAAACAAGAAATAAAATAAATAATAAACTTACTTCTGTTGACTTCCACGCTGCTCCTCCCTGGTTTTCTTTACTGAAAAATATCTATGATAAAAAATGGCATTTCATAAAATTAATTTACATATATAATATATACACCGTAATTTTTAGGGAGTTATTATAACTCCAAAAATGGAGTAAAAATTTTAGGTACAGGATAACCCCATTTTTGGGGTTATTTTAACTCCTAATTTAACTCCGAATTTGGGGTCATTTTTACTCCTGAAAGAGAGTTCTTTTTACTCCCACTCTGGAGTTAAAATTACTCCGAAATGGGGTTATTTGTACTCCTTACATGGGTTGTTTTTACTCTTTTTGGAGTTAATTTAACTCTGAAAGTGGAGTAAAAATTTTAGGTACAGGATAACTCCGTTTTTGGGGTTATTTTAACTCCTCAATATCTGGGGTCACTTTTACTCCTGAAAAAGAGTTCTTTAAACTCCTTTTTGGAGTTAAAGTAACTCCACGAAAAATAACTCCACTGTAAGGAGTTAAATTAGCCCCACTAGAGGAGTTATTATAACTCCCTGAAAATTACAGTGTACTTGCTATCAGGCCAGCTCATGTCGCTGACTCTCTTATTAAGTGACCATTAAATAAGATCATTAAAAGATGGGGGCGCAAATTTCATAAAATTTAGCCTTAGCCGAGTTAATGGTACAACAATAGTTTCCTCCTAAATACAGTGAAAATTTGCGAAAAATTGGCGAACTACCAAAATATTAAAAAAAAAACATGGACATCTGGTGCATAAATGCCTGAGATAATTTTATCTAATTCCATATAGCGCGTTTTTAAACGCGCTAGATGGAAGCAACCATAATGCGGAACCGATTATAAATGTGATTAAAATATAAGGTATCGGTATTTCGGTATTTGCCTTTTTTTCTTACGGTATTGCGGTATTGGGTACCCCCAAATGTCCCACCAGTTGTCATAGCGTCGATTCAGGTATTTCATAAGTTGTCATAATTTATGCGTCATACTCTTTTTGGCACGGTACTAGGCAGAATTGAATAAGTATCTTCACACGCAAACTAGATCTGTTGGGGATCTCATGATATTCTTGCTAAATAACTCTCAATACTTGATAAGGAGCCCCGATAAGTTGCTAGTGCTTCTACTTGCTTTCAGGGCTCATGTCGCTGTGTCGCTTCCTACGTGACGATTGAATAAGATCATTAAAAGATTGGGGCGAAAATTTCATAAAATTTAGCTTTTAAGTTCTGCGTTAATGGTACAGGGGCACCCAACGACAGTTTTCTCCTAAATACATTGAACAAAACACTTTTTAGGCTATTCAGTGTACTTTTAGATCTCTAGCAATCGTTCCAAGCGGTGCTATAAAATTTGAATCGTGTTTGATCATCCTAGGGTTGAAATTACAAGGGCTTGAGTCAAGTTATTTCCAAAGATTTAAAATGCAATTTGACATATATTATAAAAATGAGATATTTTTGAATCCGAAACTGAAATTTTAGGTTTCCTTGTTTTTTTATTTACAGAAAATAGCCTAGCTTAGGAAGTGAAATATGAAAATCAAAGTTCAGAAAATCGTAGGGAATTTATTACATAAGCTTCGAAAGTTGTTCATGAATGGAACAGGGCGCTGTCATCTAGAAATGTTTAGCCGTCCTCAATAGAAAATTGTACGACTAGGCAATATTTGCTTCTCCTAAAAGATGTTTTAGAGATAACAGTCGTTGGGTGCCTCTTATGGTAACATATTAGCAAACAGAAACTGATAAAGCGGATGCGCAAACGGACCCTCACCAAAACCAGGAAATTATTTCAGATTGTCTAGCGCGCGTTCCACTTACCCTTGTTGTGCAAAGGGAAACAGCTCTCAATCAACTGCAAAACAGTTAGCTCGAGTTAAGTTCTTTGGAATGAGCGCCACAATGTTGGTCTAAATTGGATTTTTATTGCTAATTTGATCTCAGCAGAAGGGAAAGCACCGTCCAAAAACCCCTCCTTTTTCCTTAAAAGGCAATAGGAGGAGGCTGTCAATATATTTCATAGAAATCACGGCCAAAGTACAACAAACAATTTCATGTGTGATGCTTCCATTTGCCGGAAGAAATATTGGCCTCCCACGCAAATTAAAAGGGCCTTGTCACGTGTTCCACCTCCACAACTGTATACGCGGCGTCACGTGTTCCTCCCACACAAATGAACTCATGACGATGGACAAAAAAAAAACTAGACGATTTTCATGAACATGAAGATGAATGTTTCTAATACAATCTTAATACCCTCTGAATTGGCTTTTGGAGTATTTCCTTTCGGTTTCGTTTTCCTCATTACTTTACCTCCGTTGAGTTTTACCGCAAAAAGAAAGCGCCTTTTTATACCCCATCTATATACTCCTTTCCCGATTTGCAGTTGTACTGAAGACACAGCAGGAGCGTTCAAAACTCCTCAAATTGGTCCTTTCAATTCACTTCAATTTCGATACGTGTGCCATGACCTCTCAGTGTGAAAACAAGCGGCTAAAATCACAATTGCTCGGTGAAAATGTGCAACCTTCCAGATCATAATCTACCAAGCAGAGGAAAAAAACTTAATTTTTAGAACAAGCCGCATTTTGGCATGAGGTAAAAGTCGTGTAGGCCAACCACCATACTTTATTACTGTTAGAACACGATAAAGTCCACCTCTGAACTGGTGAATGGTATTTTAATATCTTCATCCGCAATGGGGTTTTGCAACACGAAAAGACAGACATTGATTAATAACTGTTTACGACCCTTCGTGAGTGCAATTTACAGAAATCTTATTTATTTTTTTACCTTCGCATATTAATCCAAGATGTTTGACGACTGAAATATTGAAAATTAATATCCAGCACTCCTTCGATCGCAATTAGATTTTAGCGCGTATGCTATTGTTCCCGAAGAAGCATAGAACACACTACTCTAGGCCAAAGCAGTGCTCGCAAAAAGTACTCCAAACACGCCTTCTTTCTACCTTTCCACTTAAGATGTATCAGTATTTCAAGTATTTAAATTCCCTACTCTTCCCTTTCGATCGGTGTCGTCGAGTTGCTTCGGGTCTCTTGGTATCAGAAGACTAGGCGTTTTTACAGAAACCGTCCTCGATCATTATCATCTTGACATTTGTAAATCGAACGCTAAGACGTATAAAATCATCTCGATTAATCGGTTTGGTATTACATGCTGTTACTTTTCTTCAATGAACGTTCCAGCCATAGCGCTCTTTGCTTCGAAATTTCTGTCGAACTTAGTCCTTTCGCGGTCAAATCAATGTTTTGGTTGCGGTCTGGACCAATCACATTGCAGGAAATTACATATCCAGATCTGGTTGTGGCCCGGACTGCTTGCCATTCAAAACTAAATGATCTAAACGGCTACAAAATTTAAGAGAAATTTTAAGAATAGAATGTCTTGTTTTAGTAAATACGAGCTCCCCTAAAAACGCCTGCGTGGGAGGCTAGGGTGGTGGTGAAGAAGAAAAGAGTCATGTATTTTTCCTATAGTTGTGGATATGGAATGAGGGGGGAGGGAAAAAACATACCAAATAATAGGGGGGCGGGTTCCAAAAATTGCACCAAAAAAAAAAAAAAACCCTAAAATCACCATGATACTGTTTCCGCCCCCTCTCTACATAAAATTATGTACCTCCCAAACGCAATTTTCACTGTAAGAGTTTTTCAAAATATACCAGATTTTCAAAATGGTGAATCGTAAGTCGACAGAGAAATGCAAATGATTTGACGTGACCACGAAAACTACAGAAATTGCTGAAACTACAAGAATCATGAAAATTCGCAAGATCGTCTACAAAATACAGGGGATGCGAGGAACTGCTGAATCATTTTTTTGGAATTTTCATTTTCCGAAAAAAGACTTCATGTGAAATCAGGATTACCTAGTGGAAATTTAGGTGAAAGGTTGGAGTGACTCCTTAGCCAAATCAGATATATGTTAAATTGTTTGCCACACCATTGTATTTCTGCCTTGATCTCTAAGATGACATCTCTTTTCCTTTAGTTAGTACTTTAGGTGACTGTATAACTAAGAAAATGTAAACTCAATCCCAAAAATGACTCGAAAACTGGTCCAAAACGCGTTCATCGTTCAGTAAGTCCATCGCCTGACCAACGGGAGATATCTCAACAATAGAGAACGGAAATAAATGTTGTGGCCCGTTGTGAGCGGCACTATGTTGGTCCAAATTGCATTTTTATTGCTAATTTGATCTCAGCAAAAGGGAAAACACCGTCCGAAAACCCCTCCTTTTCCTTAAAAGGCAATAGGGGGCTCAGGCTATCAATATTTTTCTCAGAAATCACGGCCAAAGTTTAACAAACAATTTCGTGTGTGATGCTTCCATTTGCCGGAAGAAATATTGGCCTCCCACGCAAATTAAAAGGGCCTCGTCACGTGTTCCACCTCCACAACGGTATACGCGGCGTCACGTGTTCCTCCCACACAAATGAACTCATGACAAGGGACAAAAGAGAAACTAGAGGATTTGCATGAACATGAAGATGAATGTTTCTACTACAATCTTTATACCCTCTGAACAGGCTTCTGCTGTGTTTCCACTCGGTTTCGTTTTCCTTATTAGTTTACGTCCGTTGAGTTTTACCGCAAAAAGAAAGCGCCTATTTATACCCCATCTATACTCCGTTCCCAATTTGTAGTTGTACTGAAGACACAGTAGGAGCGTTCAAAACTCCTTAAATTGGTTCTTTCACTTCAATTTCCCTAATATAATAGTGTAAATCCCCTGCCGTTCTTGTTAACTTACATATCAACAGGCGTTAGTTAGCTTAGTGCGAAGCTAAGGAGGACACAGCCTAGTAGCGCGTAGTGAGATAGGGCGTTGGAAATCTCCGGTTCAGCTGTGATGCGGAGGAGGACTAAAACTTTACTTTTTCTCTCTTATCTTAACCTGAGATCAGGCTCCTTTTTCGTTTCGTTTTGTAAATAACATTCCGTCGGGCAAGGCGAAACGAAAAGAGAGCCAGAAACAAACCTTCTACGAAACGTCTGTCGCCCTTTTTTTTATTGATTGACATTTGCTGAATCAGCCAACCAAAATTACTTCCGTTGCATGCTTTTTTTAGGATGCAAATTTTTCATAGGTAGAAAAATGCAGACCCGCTGACTTAAAAAATAGGTTTTATCTTTTTTCAACTAAAAAAAACAGTCAGCAAAATCACAGGTTAACTTCTTGAAAGATTATACGAGATCTTCAAGGTTATTTCTGTTGGCGTATATTATTACTCACTCGCTGCGCTCGTTCCTAAGATATTGTTTTTGACAGGAGAAAATAAAATTCATATCTTCAAGCCGCCGTGTATTGTTCTTTTTAGCGGAGCGCCATAGCTAAGACAATCTATCCATCTTAGAAAATTTGGTAATCACGTGACCGTACACCGACCGCCACCTACCGTCCGTCCACACCACAGGAAAACCACACATTCTAGCTATAGACAGTAGTTGGGAAGCCCAGGTGCAACCTGACCTTGCACATCCATGTTGTGATCAATTGACAGCTGTTAAAACAGGGCATCCGCTGACCAGTATCACCTGACCTTATCGCGGACTCAGGTATCGACCCATCGAGGTCGAGTATTTTTCTTAGGTTATCCGCTGACAAGTTTCTAGTTTTCTAATGATCGCAGGCTCAAGTTTAATTTTTTTAAGTGCATAGGAAATAAGTTGTGCTTATGAGCTGCACTAATAAAATTTTGATTGCAATCTGACCTCGGACAATATTTACATGCATGTTTACATGCTTTCTCAGCGTTATGAACCTGCAAGCAGTGAAAGTCTAAAAATATATGAATCTGACCCAGAGAGAGTCTTCACCCCCCCGTGAGACAGATCCTGAGACAGATTGAAGAACTGAGGGAAAATGGGGATACCGTGATTGACGCAGCAATGCAGCAAACCACTTCAATAACTTTTCCACCGTTGATTCAGAATTTGGTGATAATTTTACCGTCTTTCCCACGTTCGTTCCTACTGATACATTAAAACCTAAACAGCGTCTGAATAGCATAACATGACAGCTGATCGATCGCCGGATGATGTACACCTACCTTATTCCATCAGTTCCCTTCATTATAATTTTGATTCATACGGCGGCAATTTAACCAAAACCTTAGTTGAGCAACGATCATTTTTTTTATCTATTCTTCAATAAAGCTAGCACTAGGAATGTCCTCTGGAGTAAGATCGACTTGATCGTCCCCCATGTTAGTTATTTTAAATTTACCACGAGGGCTATTAAGCCTCACTTCCATGCAACTTCCGTTTTTTTCTGGAATCGGAGTATTACGAATGGACATGCAGAAATAGCAAAGAAATTAATCTGGCCAAACTCAATTCGAGATTTACTTTCGAGAGGGACTTGACCGAGTCATTTGTCTGGTCCTCAAAATTACGATAATCGTCATTTTGAGGCCAAATAAGAAATAACAATAATCGTCATTTCGGTGTCGAGATCATGTTGATTCAAGATCGCAACCTCGTTCCAAGGTTCTCTGAAGGCAGAGCAAGATAAAAATTTCGCGCGCTATTCGTAGCATTCCCCGTTGCCAATATTCCAAGAGGAATCTTGAGTACTAGGGTGACTCCAGTTACGTGTCGGATGCGTGTGGACGGGCAAATTCGATTTGAATACGAATACGTGTGGACGTGGAAATTTTTGAATTCGGAAAGATCCAGATGTGTGTGGGCGGGGTCTTAAATGAAGCTATTGACGTTTATGATTTTTATGACATACATGTTCTATTGTCGTAGTAAAAGTCTTGAATACCTTAATTCGCTAAAGTTTCAGTTCATGAAATCGCGAAAATTAAGTGACTTATGTTCCAAATTTACGAATAATCGCTAAATTTAAGTGCCGCTAAATAAGGATCTTTTAAAATCGCTAAATTAACGTGTCGCCAAAATTTCATGTAATAAGGTGTTCAGTTTTCCCAGGAGCACTTGAAAACAATAAGATATGCAAAACTAATAAAGGGGCAAACGGAGTGTATTATGAAGGCTTCGAAAATAGAGAACTGAAAAGGTTTTAAATCTTACTGAAAATTTGTACACTGTTAGCAGTTTATCGCGAACATCGTGGTTTCCCTAAAGTTAACTTAAAACCAGGATACTTTACACTTGTAAGTGATCGTTCAAAAAAATCAGCAGACGGTATGACAGCTCTAAAACAGGCACTATTTCTATTTGTATAGTTATATTACTACCTTCATTTAAAATGTTTCCAGAACGTGCGTAAAAATGACTGGAATGAATATGTACATGTTTTCTTTTAACAATTAACTGTAAAATCTGTAAGTGTTTTGTATATGAAAAATTGCGATACTCAGTACATGATATCAAATCACGTCTACGTAAAACAAGAAAAAAACTATGAAACACGCAAGCTTAATCAACACAATGCTGTGTATGTATCATCGTCTGTCAGACCTACGACTGAGTGAAGGAAATACTATACTGTATTCTTGTTTTTTCCTCATTTTTTTCTTTAAATCCGCTGAATTTATAGTGTCGTACAAACAGAACTCTTTTTGGTTCCAGGGGAACTAGAGTCTGCTTGAGGGGTATCTTTTTGATTGACAGCTGTCTGTTGTTGCTGTAGTATGACTGTCTGTTGCTGCTCCTCTTGTCCTGTGTATTCCTGGAATATTAATGTACATTTTGCGTTGTTATTTAATTCAGTAATTTGTTGCGAACGGGTGAACACTATAACTGATCAGCATACTCTAAAAGTTAAGCCAGCTAGGTGATCGCCTTTTTGTCAGTAAAGATGGACTCCGTGAATAGATTAGGCTATGTTCAACCGTCAAACTTTTGACGAACCTAATGCTAATGAGTGAGAAAAATAGATTTTGCTAATTAGCATTCTCTATTTTCCAATTCCACATAATACACTCTGTTTGCCCCCCAAATTTTGCATAAACCATTGTTTTTAAATGCTCCTGGGAGTATTGCATTTTCCCAAGAGTATTTTAAGACAATAAGTTATGTAAAATTTGGGGGGCAGACAGAGTGTATTATGGGGAATTGGAAAATAGTCAATTAGGTCCGTCACATGTGAAGTTTGACGTTTGACCTGGGCCTCCGTTTATATGGAGAAAACTTGACCCCAGCTCTCCTGGGCGAGCCAACGTTTCATACATTTCCTTAAAAACGTGCCGAACCGTTTACATGAGAAACAAAACGTTGACTCGGCTAGAATGATGACCAGCCTAGCCGAGTCACCCTTTTGTGATGGCATGGTGACCCTCCACGCCGGGTCGACTTTTTTCCATAAAAACCGTGCTCTGGCTCGCCCAACCGGGTCACCTCGGTCACCACGATACAATCAGAGGGTTTGCGAGTGGTGTTTTAGACAATCAGAGCATGCATAAACGTTGCTGGCTCGGGCAAAGGGGGTCAACTTTTTTCTTGCGTAAACGCTTGTTAAAGTTGACTCGGCTGGCCGAGCCAAAGTGTTGAAAAATGGAGAAAAGTTGGTCACCCTTCAAAGCGAGCTAACATCTTTTTCTCATGTTAATGGTTCGCCACGTTTTGTGAAAAAATGTATGAAAAGCTGGCTTGCCCAGGGTAGCTCGGGTAGGCGAGTGACTTTTTCTCCACATAAACGGGCCAAGTAATATCGGACTTGGTAGTTTCCGTGACCTAATGAAGTGGGATGCTTCTCGTACAGAGTCAAGGTCACCATAAAATTGGACCTAAGGTAAATTAGATCCCCTATTGCGGCCTAAAGAATAGGAGTTACAGCGCATCAAAATGGTGCAACAGTTTACCCAATGAAGTTGAAATTTCTAGATCTTTTAGCATTATCCAAACTAAACATATTTTCAGATCTGCGCGTTTTTTTTAAATTACTATTACTATTGCTATTATTATCATTATCATTATTGCCAATATATAACTTACAGAGAAAGAGAGGGAATTCTTTATTTTTAAATTTGGATTTGTAAACGTATTTAATTTGTACCGAATCTGAAAACTAGTTTCATAACTAAGAGTGCTCACTAGTCTTAAGACTAGAGCAAATTTGAACACCTTCACATTTACGGTAAATGTGGAAATTTAACACGTTTTATTTTTACCTCAAATTCTGGCCATTTTGTTGGCATGTCAACCCCACAGTTAACAGACCACCAAGAAATATCAGCGGGGACGTCTGCTGCTTCAAAAGCTGCATTCAGTTCACTGTAGATACTGGATATCCTGCACAATCAAAGGCAAGTTAACACAATATAACAAGTACATGTACAGGAAGCGGCAGGGATTAGCTCAATCGGTAGGACGTTTGAATGCAGAGCGGGAGGTCCCGGGGGGGGGGTACTAGGGGTAATTTTAGCTGTGTATGTGCCGCTGGCCTCTCAGAGCCCTTTCTCCTTTTACAATCTATTCTGCGGCCAATTATAGACTCCATTTTAATCAATTTTAGGCAAGGGCGGTATTTTTTTTTATTCCAACTTAGTCACTTTTTATCTAAGTATCTACCTTATCAATCCTTTAAATAGGTCATCCTAAAATGACCTACAGTACAAACATTCTGGTACGTTTGCTAACTGTAAATATCGAGAACTGTCTTACCCCAAAAATCAGAAAATGTGCGACCCCATTATAGTCAAATTCGACCCCATCCAGCAGCACATCCCCATCAGCCTCTCACATGTATCAGGAAGTACTCCACCCCGGTGGGTGGTCGCGGGGTTGATGGGGCCGGACCAATACTCAAGGTCTTACAATAACTGAGAATGAAGGTATTGCCTTTGCCCTGCGGACAGCTAGACCTTCGCGTGGCACGGATGACCAGGTAAAATGGTGGACCCGTCCTACAAACAATCATTCAGTAGGTATTGGAGAACACTTGTCGATTTATTATTCGACAAAATTTTATTATTTCACGAAAATGTATTGTTTTGCAGCATGTCTTTGAATGGAGTGATGATCTCTCCAAAAAAATATGGGATTCAAACGACCTAAAACCCGATGTTTACAGTATTCCGTGTGTCCATGCAACAGGGGCACCCAACGACTGTCTTCTGTAAAAGATCTGTTCGGAGAAGCAAAAATTACCTAGAATTTTCTTTAGCTTGAGAAAGGCTAAAAATTTCTATAGGATCGTTCAATTCATGTACAATTTCGAAACTAAATTTCCTACGATTTTTTAAATTTTAATTTTCGCATTTTACTCCTCAGGCTAAGCTATTTTTCTTGGACAAGTTTTCGGATTCGAAAATGCGACGGAGAGAGGAATCGGAAAAGTTTTTACTTTTGCAAGAATTTAAATTGCATCTAAAATTTTCAGGAAAATAATCTACTGTTTATAATTTAGAAAAGACTCAAGTTGCCCTGCGATGACCGAACATGGCGTCCTTTTTAATGGAAAGCATTTCTAGAGATCTAAAAGTACTCTGGACAGCCTAAAAAGTGTTTTCAATTTATTTAGGAGGAAACTGTCGTTGGGTGCCCCTGATGCAAGATCAGGGTCACATCATTTATGGGACTAACCTGTTAAAGTGTGGTGCTAATGACATCTGCTGGCAGTAATTAAGTAATGTTTGCTTAAAGAAATTCTTCCTCTCCTCTTCAGACTGCTGGCATTTGTTGAAAACATAACGCATATCCTCCATATACTTTGGGTTATAATTTCCAATATCCCTTAGACTTTCTTCATACTTTCCTTTGGTGACTTGCACATCATTAGCAGCTTTTTCAGATTTATCTTTCAGTTTCTTTACTTGTTCTTCGTTGACTGTGCTTCCTTCAACGCACGCTTCTTTATAAAGCCTCTCTGTCTGGTCTCTAACTTTGCAGGCTTGGTGGTATGCTCGTTTGTATTTCAAAACTAAAGTAAAAATCAACATGTGAAATGTCCATGTATAAAGCATCCGCTCCATGTGTTTTTGAAATATTAAAAAATTACACGATCTGAATATTTGTAAGTCTTTTCACAAAACACTAAATGCTTCTGAACTTGACTGATAGGGTTACTGCTGCCCCGTTAGCTTACATGTACATGTAGCCAGCAAACAGCAAGTTTGCTGAGGGGATAACCTGAGAAAACATCCCACATTTTGCAATGCTAGCGCTACCACTGTTTTCTCCAAAAAATGTTGTCTGAGAAACCGGTGCAGAAATTTGTTACTGATAATGCATTATTACCCAGACCTGGGTAGTGCTTCTGATTGGTCATGCCAGATGGGAAATTTGCTTCAACCAAACAGAAGCACTACAAGGATCTGGGTAGTGATGCATCATCAGCATGGACTTTCAGTGGGATCTGATCCACTGGCACAGCTATGACAATGTGGATAAGTGTTATTATTATTATTATTATTATTATTACTATTATTATTATCTATTATCTATTATTATTATTATTATTATTATTATTATTATTATTATTATTATTATTACTATAATTATTATTATTATTATTATTATTATTACCTTCATCTTGTCTTTTAGCCCAAGGTTTCTGAGCTTTACTGAATCCCTCCTCTGCAGTTTTGGTTTCTTTCCAGCTGAGTAGTGATTTATGATAGTTTGCAGACTTCCACTTCTGTACATTCCCATGGACTTGGTTAACAAGTCTGATTTGCAGTTCATTGTGAATCTCAGCTAGCTTATCTGCTTCACTAGTAATGTTTAGCCAGGAACTTTTCACTGTTCCATACTCAGGACCTTTGTTGACCAGGTCATTCCACTTTCTGCTCCACCCTTGAAATGGAAAGAGATGTGAAATAATAAAAAAAGAAGAAGAAGACTTTTGTGTTTAACGAGGAAATGGCATCAAAAATGCAGCCCGCTACACTAGGTTAATGCACCTTTAACCGAGAAGACCTGGGAAAGAGGTTGAGTTGTTTAGGTGTGAAAACAAAAATGGCCGACACTTCACTTGTTTCAAGAGTAAGAACTACAGCTGGAACTAGGCGAAATAATAGCTAAAAACATAGCAAAGACAGCAACAAGACAACTTGGAGGGTAACATGTGCTATTTGGAGAATGTTTGCGGAGCTGGACAAACCTAAATGTACACTATCGAAGATGAACTTAACAACGATGGAGGTAGGCATGTTTTAGCTATGTTTATTAAACTAGGAATTATTCTGAATGAATAATAAAACAATTAATGAATTCGGCTTTCGTATCATATGAAAAATTATGGAGATGTTGAAGGGTGTTATCTGCCTCGGCCTAAGGCCTCGACAAATAACACCCTCCTCGATCTCCATAATTCTTCATAAGATACTCATTGTTAATTATCAACCCTACAATCTCAAGGTCTGCCTCAAGATTGTTGAGGCTGTCACACAACAGTACTATAACTCCTAATGGTATTATTATTATTTTTCACGATCACAATGAGCATCACAATTTCAATGATATCACACTGGTTTAGCTCTTTTAAATCGAGTTTCAATTCAGGCATTATTTGCATTTCCTTAGAAATGCTCTGTACTTCATACACTTTGAGTGCTTGCCTATGGTTGAGCAAAGTTCCTTTTTTCAGGGTGCAAAGAAAGTCAGTTTTACAGCTTGCCTGAATTGCAAGCTGTGGCTAGCAAGTACTAGCCCAAGAGTCATTTCAACTAGCCCCAAAACATTTTTTGATGCACAGGGTTGATTACAGTTCTTTTCTAATTTGAATTCCCCAAAAAACTTCACTTAACCATCGGGCAAGTTAAAAAAAAGGATTCACTAGCCCAATAGCAAAATCCAGTGGCCCTGAGCTATCGGACACTACTTTCTTTGCACGCTGTTTTTTCCACTATGATAATTTGTAAATTTAAAATAATATGATTACTGATTACACAAAAGTCTTACAATGTACGGTAAGGCACAAAAAACAATTTACAATTATGAAATAAAAATGTAAAAAAAAGTGGTTTAAAGTTTCTTTCACTTTATTCTTCAAAAGGCACAGATATATCAAGTAAAAAAACGAATTGTTATCAATTTACATTGCGAATTAACTTTTCCAAAGATAACCTAGATGTCAAATCAAGTGATTAATTATTCATCACTAAAGTTCTTTATGCATTATTTAACATATAAAGTTCTATACGCAGGTCGAGTAACAAGCTCAATAATATAATTGCAGCTAAAGATTAAAGATCCCACAGACTCTCAACAATTTACAAAAAAAAACAACTCGAAAAAGTAAACCTTACAACACTTACACAAGAGTTTTTTCCAAAACTGAGGGGTATTTTTGCCCAACGCCAACACTAACCAGTATCTAAAGCCGGTGGAAGAGCATTGCCCTCAAAATTAATGAGAACCACCCCCAAAAAGAGCCCATCCTGCCAGCAACAATGCAGCAGCACATATTGATTTTTAACATGGCTGATGGCAAAGTAGTGCTAATTTAATTGCTGCCATTGTTATTTACATGGAACAAGAAAAGGACATACACATTTAAAACTACTGAACAGTGACTTTTATTGCATTCTTCTCTAAAAGAGATGCTATTGCAACAATTATTGATTCTAAACAAAACAAGAAAAAAAACCTCATGACAAGATGAGACATTGCTCTGCAACACTCTAACTAGTACATGTGAATATGGTAAGTTAACAAACAAATGCCTTTATCCCATTAGAAAGAAACTTTCAGGGGATAAAAAGGTCAAAACCTGTCCTCACAAGGTAATACCCTTAACATACATGTACTTAATATTGCTTTGACACAAACTTCACATTGGGAAAATAATAATTTCACCAAAGAAAACTTTGTTTCTGACTCTCTTTAGTAGATAGCTTATGTTGCTAAGATATGCAATCATGTCAAAATCGACACCTGCTCTAGAGGTTCTACATGTCTAGAATTCAGTGTATATAATTATGTGCCTTAAACAAAGGCGCGTGAATGATTAACCGTCAATTATCGCCAACTTTTTGTGAAGAGATGGACTACCGACTTCCAATATGCACATCAGGCTTGGACACAAAAATCCATGAAATAGAGTATTTTGATCTGTATGTTCTCAAGATATTATGCCATTTGCTC
>CALNXI010004819.1:5159-21196 GCA_942486025.1 Porites evermanni | reverse complement strand
TTCTTATTATTAGTTACTTCTGGGCCTCTTTTTCTATAAGATTGCTCTCTTGGGTAACTTACTAACTAGGTTTTATTACGCTACATGTATATTACATAAAAGGATATTCTTCAAAATCATCTCCATGTCAAGTCAACAATTGTTTTTTATGTTTCCTTATTGTTTATCTATTGTAGGGACATCGGATGGAACACAGACACACCTCAATGACCCTGTTGGAGGTCACTGCAATGACACAAAAAACGGAGTATTCATGAAAATTGAAGTCTATGTCTGCAAAAAAAGTAATCTAACTTATACAGGTAATGTTCAATTACTACAGTGTAATTAATTTAAGAAGTGTTGAAGTACAGTGTACACATACTACATACACGTACATGCCATGTTAACTACATGTAAAAAGCCTTGAAGAAAAAACTTCAAGGTGAAGTTGATGCCCTGGGCAGTAACTGCTTTTGAAGCTAGTTTAACTGTTTTGTGGTCACAGTCTGGCTGTAGGCTGCCAAAACGTCCCATAATGCCATTTAAACTTTGTGCACTTTGCAGCCTTCTGTTACAGATTTAAAATATCAGCCTCTGAAGTTTTGGCATTTGTAGAAAGCAAAATTTTGGAAGAGTGTTTGTGTTTAAAAGTGACACAGCAGTCTCGACTTTTACCTTTTGCTTTCTCTCCTTCCCTCATCTTTCCGCTTCTTTGCCCATTTTCTTGTTATTTGCTGGGCATTTACTAGGCTTTCTCATTCTGGTGGAACACTTCTATGGAAAAGCTTTTAGGATTATAGGATTTGGTGGAAGGAAGTGCGGGTGGGTAATGGAACAAGATTTTTGTTAGAATTTTTGGGTCAACTTTTCATGGTGTTTGAACTTTTCTGCGTTCTACTTGATTAAATTGTGCTCATTCTGGCATGGTCTGAAGGATCTCTTCCTCCTGCACAAATAAGAAGACAAAGTTGTCCTCGACCATTAAGACTGATGGTATAACAAGTTGTACAACCCTTGCTGGTCTGCACGGACGGTTACATGCGGTTGAGGGGCGAATGGGTTAAGAAGGTTGTCCGGAGGGTCATGAGTTTTTTTTTTCCGATGTTAGTAATCTATCTTATTGAGAGTCAAGTAAAGGGACCAAAAAAAGGCAGGGACCAACTCTAGGTGTCAGTTTTATCGAGGTGTCCATCTTATAGAAGTGTCCGTTAAGCCTTTATGTCCTAAGATCCAACTACTAATTCTCCAGACTGATCTCCATACATTTCTTTTAAGAATAGTTGGGAGAATTTGGTTTAAGATCAAAGCCTTCTCCCTTTGGTAATCAATTTAGTAATTCTCATAACCAGTACTCTTGATGATCTGCTGATGTTGTTAGGAGAAAATTGATGTTGGTCACTATTGGGACTCAAAGGGTTAAGAGAGAGTCGACTGTAAATAAATTCTTTAAAACAATTTTTCCAGATGAAGACTGTCCAGAAGAAGATGTGGGTGTCCTGAAATGTCGTGATAATCCAACTCCAACAACAGCCCTTCCTACAACAGTTCTGCCAACACCAACAACTTCATCATCATCACCATTCATGTCATCAGCAATAACACCAACCAGAATCACTCCTCAGGCACCTTTTACACCAGCTGCACACCCATCTACAGCCAGTACGGCGGAAGATAGCAGCGTAAATGGACAAAACTCAGTCACAGAATCGACAAAAACAACATCCACAGAGCCAGCCAGCAATTCTCAGCCACAGTTTGCTCGGCAAAGGGGTGATGACCGCATGGAGACAGGTATGAAAATCAACAAGTGTTGTTATAGCAGTTTGTTGATTCTTATTTTCACAGACTTTTTTACTTTTGTATAAATAACGATCCCAGTCGCCGTGTTTGTTTTTGAGCATTATTTCTGTACAGTTCTATAAATTGGTGTCTAACAGTTTCTTGGTTGTTTAAAAGAACGTTTTCCTTTTGAGGCCTTCGTACAAGTTGCTTTTTTCAATGTTTAAAAGCCTCGTGCATCAACAACCAAAATTTTCTTTTTACATACATGTAACACTTCCATGTGAACTGCATAAGTCTTAACAATTATCATAACTACTGCACAGGTTGTCGAAACGTAAGTCCCTGCCAACATCAACAGTCCTACTCAGGACTACTGTACCTTCACCCGTACGATCATACTCAACCTTTTTATGAAATGACTCCTGGGTTCAAACCTTTCACAGTAGGTTATTTCTTGCAGATATTTTCCAGAAAGCAGTCAACATGCCTCAGATGGCTTCTTGTTATCTTAACGTAGTAATTTACCTACTTTATTTTTCATCGTCGCCAGCCTTCTAAAAATGTCCAACTATTTTCTCAAGCTTTGCACAACAAAAACAGCTGTGCTGGTGGCTTTGTTTGGCGTCGTTGTTCCAATAGTTTTTTTACTTAACGGACGATCATGGCGTTGGACTCGTATTCCGACAGTCCCGGCTCCGAGTCCCGCTCTGACCACCAGCTGGATTTGTTCTCGGTTTTCCGAGTTCAAATTTTCGGCGGATCTTCGGTCACGCGTAAATTGTAAATAGCCAACTGTTTTCGCAAACAGCCATTATGTTGAATGAGTAATATCAGCGATGGTGACACCCACAGGTTTTACATTTCTTAACTATTCAAAATTGTTTTCCACCAACAGAGTTAAAATATTGGAGGACTTGGGGAATTGTCGCCATGGTTTTGCTTCTTATATGTTCAGTGGTGATTATAGCTCTACTCTTCTTTCTCTACTCGTGCAGGTAGGTTCTTCTTCACCTTCATCTATTCACAATCCATTAATAATTCATAAAGAAAATACAAAAGAAATTAATGTGTAATGAGTGTTTGGAAATCAGATGAAAAACTGCTCATTAGAGAGATTCACGTTTACGCCAAACGGCAAACGTGAATTAGTACGTGACCAAGTTTCCCCCTTATTTTTCGTTTACTGTTTATTGCTTCTACACAGAAATAAGTAGTTTCACGCCAGTTCTATCCACAAGAATCGTTCTGGGCAGTTTTTATCTGGATATTTTCTATTCTGAGAAATTCTCAACTGACGTTAAAACAAGGTATTGATAGGCAAAACTGAAAAGGAGTAGCACAGACTGCAATTAGAAAATTTTCAATGAAACTGTTTAGCCTAAAGGTTTTTCAATGCTCATCTGTTTTCTATGTAGTTTCAAATAAAAGGTGAATCTTAATCTCTCTATTTTTACATCCTTAATATCAAGCATTCGACAGAGTCTTTCATTACCTGATGAATCACCTAAAAGTTCGTCTAAAATACTCCACTGCGCGTTGTATTTTTAACTCTCTTCTCGCTGTTTCATCTGATGATGAAACACCGCGTCTCATGCTTGATATATTACTTAACTGGCTTGCAGTTATACCGAGTGACCCCTTGCAGACACCCACTATTACTCGGTCAAAAGTAAAGTAAAGTAAAACTTTATGTCAACAGGCTGGCCCAATCAGCTCAAAGCGCTGGTCTCCACAGGGGCCCTGCGTCCTAAAAACTACTTTTCGTTAAGAATTTGAAATTACATTTTAAAAGCCGAAGATAAAATTTTTAACAGTATCCTTAAAAGCCCTAAAATACATGCAAAAATTACACGGTACATGTACGTTTTAAAAATCCTTATAATACTATAAGATTTCAAGGAAGCGTCATTAAAAGTTACCAAAAAAAATGCCTTGCTCGGCGGCGGAAAGTCTGTATGCTCTGAGCGTTTGCTGTGTTAACGGGAGTTCATTGAAAATTTTCGAGCCACTAAAGATAAAGACCCTTCTCCCACATTGATAGTCAAGTTAAACCTTTGGTAGAGGTAGCCCAAAGGCTGGTTTTCATTAGCGCCGGAGTCGGAGTCAGAATTGTAAGCCGAGTCGTAAGAGCGCCTATGGTTTTGTGAAAATAAAAAGTTGGAGTCATAAGCGCAGTTATAAGCGCGAAGGAATCGGAGTCGGAAGAATCAGAACGTTTCCATTTCCTTCCGACTCCGCTTACGATCCCGTCGTTTATTTAGTGAATACCAGGTTGTCGGAGTCGGAAGCAGAAGCTGCAGGATAAACCAATCACAAAGCACGTTTTCACGCTGTGTGATTGGTTTAGGTCTTCTGCGTTTGCTTGCGACTCTGGCAGCCTAGTTTTCACTAGATCGTAAGCGACGGAGTTATAAGCGGAATCAGAACGCTGCTTTCACGAGATGATCATGTCCTGCACTTCTGATTATGACTCCGACTCCGTCGCCAGTGAAAACCAGTCTTAATACGTTGCCTCGTAGTGTACTTGTAAATGTTCGAAAAATTTAGTAAAATAATATGGTTAAAAAAGCTTGGAACAAATGAATTATTGGACAGTAAAAAAGCAAGTTCATCCCTGTGGCAACAGGTCTGCAAGAAAGAGTCGGCCGATGAATTGGCGGGACTGAAGAGAGCGGACGGCCCTGGAAGAAAATTGGAGATAAACGAGACAAAAAGGCACTTTCCTTCTCCACTCGCCTTCTTCCCCTTTTCCTAATTCACTCGCGTATAACATGTTCGCCCACGGGCGACTAAAGCCTGCGTGAAAGAGACGTCTGCCCGCAGGTTAGCGCGATAATCGCCGGGGCGTGAGAGACTGCTGCTAGTTTATAGCAAAACTGCGTGTAGATATATTTATACATCCAAACTAAGTAAATTGTTTGACTAGCTTCACACATGCAAGATTTGACCTGTGTCTCTGTGTGTTTTTCCGTAGAAAAAAGAATCGTCCTGGTATAATAACACACCAAGAAAGAAGCGAAAAAAATCCTGCTTCCAGACAAGAATCGGTTGGGGGCGTGAGCAACCGTGGTTTTGTGTCCAGTTTAGTATTTAACGATTCTGGCGACAATGGCAAAACTGCACTCCCTCTTAACGGTTTTCAAACGTTCTATGAACTGCCTAATGAAACATCCTCAACCGGCAGCATGGAGATGGACGGGAAAAAGCCTGTTCCTCACGGCAGTATTGTTATTGAGAACAAGGAAGGACACTATGATAATGTGGGGAGCCTCTACGAAGTGCCAGATGTGGACGAAAAAAAGCCTTACCAGGACGGTAGTGTTGTGATTGAGAATAAGGATGTACATTTTGCTAAAAACGGACAAATCAATAAGGCAGTCGCAATTGACGTTTAGATTTGTACTATAAACTGTTCACGTCTCCCTCTTTTCTTGCATTTATCTCTGGGTTGAAAGAAACGCGAAAGAACTGGAGGGGTGGAGTTCATAAGGCGTTCGCAAGCGCTCTCCTTGACATCATCTCATTGCGCTACGTGCTTGTGCCCATCTCGCTTCATTTCTGGCCCGGTTTTAGTCTTTGGATTGAAACAAAAAAGAGAGGGACTGTGAGCAGGCTAAACACATGTACAGCAACTGAAAATAACTGTAAATCGCAAAATTTTGTAGATATCTGTACTAAATATTTTGTACAAGAAAATTTCTTAACTAGGAGCTGTATAAGACACCTTACTGTTAATAATGTTTAATCACATCAGTAAAGCAAGGTTTTTGAAGACAGGCAGGTAGCTTATATTAAAGTCATGCCGACCCGCTGATTTAGCACCTTAATATGTTTCAGGTGATCCGCGTTATAAGTCACCCTCCCCAGGAGTTTTGCGTGACGAGATAAAAACGGTGGCGCGGGAGACCTCCGTGTTAGCGGTGGATTGTACTTTTAAAAGTTTACATTTTAAGCTCTGATCCTTCCCTGTAAGAAATGAGAAAAACCTAGCAAGTGAATCATCAGCTTTTAAATCCCCTCGAAATTAAGGGAAGAGGAGTTATTTCAGTACATACTTACACAATCTCTTTAGAAGTGTATTTCAATTCAGTTCAGATATTATGGGTTGCGAAGGGAAAAGTGAAATCATTTGACATGGAATAGGATGTGACAAGAGAGGTCTTGGATGTAAAGTTTACATGTGCAGGCTCATTTTTAACACATCCAATATTTTTGAGATTAATGTGTATCAAACTATTGTTTGTCTTACGCACTCGACAGGGGCACCCAACGAGAATATAGTTCAAAACCACTTAAACATAGCATTGTTAAACGTATTTTAGTATTTAAACGGTAGATATAGGCATATTTTTATCCCCTAAAACTTTTTCATCTGTTCGGATTTCCTAGCTGAAAGTCTAGTGATCCGAAAACTATAGGGATCAGAACTTATCGTTTCGAAAATTTCAGCCACGAAAAAGGTTCCCGAAAATTCTAGGTGACCTTTTTAGGGTAAAAATCCGTTAAAAATTGGCAATTATACCATGTTTTAGATGTTCGAAAATCCTAGGAGAGGCAAGCAAGCAAGAAATTTAACAACAAATGTTCCAAAAATTCTAGATCTCAAAGCGTCTTCCGAACAGGTATTTTCCGAAAATTGACGTTGGGTGCCCCTGGCTCGAATTTCCTTGCCTTTTTTATCCGAAGAAGCTTTTAATCGGTTCTGATTAGTTATTTGCTTGTTTGTTTATTTGTTTGTTTGCTTGTTTTTTACATGCAATTATTATTTGTGTCGTGTGTGGAATGTTACGCTATGTTTCGCTGTCGAATACTTGTGCTAACCTGACACCTACTGATTTCTAGCCTGTGTCTTCAATATGCGAGTTTTGGTGTGGGAGATGTATATCGTAGAGATTCTGTGTTTTTTCTCTTTCTGTCTTAAAAGAGTGTAGAGAAGGTTTGATCGTCTTTGCCTCGGCGAATGATTCTTTTCCAGTTGGAACGGTTGATATGTCTTTCATTTTTCTATGTCATTTTATATTAAACATGATCTTCGTGAGGTGCTGTGAAGCATCAAAAAATTTTCCAAGAAAGGAATCGCAACCTGAGTGTGTTCATGAATCTAAGAATAGAACTTCTTACAAAGAGAAGTATTGGTATTTGATAGAAGTATTTTATAACGAATTAGAAAATTTATCACCGCATGCAAAAGTGAGTTTAGCAAACTTGTTTTAGCAAAAACAATCGTACATTTTGTAAAATAAGGGGATATAAAAACAATTCAATAAAAAGCGAGCGAATCCGTTCAAGGTGTACATAGCTAGCGGTGAATTTATTGGAGTCCTTTTTCGATCCGGTTGGTCTTTCCTCGAATCAACATAAAACTTTTATCCAATTTTTTTTCATTGCAATTCTGACTCGAGATATTAAGTGAAAGGTTTATCCTTTAAGAGAGGTACAATACTCGTCAAAAATCTTGAAACACTTGTGTCTTTTTCCCCTTACCCAATGTTCATTTGGGTATTACAGTCGTCTCAGTGCTCCAAAATACGCGTGGCTCAACATTGGGGAAGGAAAGGAGCACATTTGAGTGAGAACAGAGGTGTGAAGAGTGGATAATGTAAGAAATTTGGAGAAATTTCAAGAAAAACGGCTTCTGTTTCAACTATTTGAGACGAGCGTTGTAGTACTTTGTGTTTCCTGCAGCTTGAAAAGTTAATTTAGCCTTTTTTTTCTTGTGTTGTGCGATGGTCCTGCACGCATACAAACCTTTTATTTCATTGGTGCCTATAATTTTGCACTACCTATTGTTTTAAGGGATAGGGGCATTGTTATGTCACCATCCTTATTGTTTACCCAGCCAATCCCGAACCTTGTTTGGAATAGATGCAGGTCGTGTTGTTAGGGTGAAGTCTTGGTCAATTCTCGGTCAATTTACTCAAACCTCGTCGTAAAGCTGATAGCGCCCGGTTACATGTGCCTTTATCCGTAGTATAATAGTATTATACACCTAGTAAATTTCTTCAAATGCAACTTCCAGGCATGCCTAAAAGCGGAGATCAAACAACCTTCCTTAAACCATCAATTGCACCGGCCATGTAAATTTAAAACTCTCTTTTTAATCGTTCGTTGTTACGTTTCCTTATTATATTTTTAAAGTTTTCTTCCACATTAGCGTTCTATGACTAGCCGATTTTTTGAAAACCCTGAACCTAACGAAATTTGCAGTCATTTCGGCAGTGAAAAGAGCCCGAAAAGGCATCAAAAGGCAGGTTTCTTAAGCCCGAGAAGCTCCAAAAACAGTAATGAATGAAGGAAAAGGGAAGGACAAAAAGAAACCGTGAGGCGAAGGAATTAAAGGAGGAGAAGAGAAAAAAAACAATGGTTGCACTATCTAGTTTTTATAATAGCTACTTTGGAGTTAGTTTTTGGCCGAAAACAACTGTTGGAGGCAAAAAGGTCCATTTGGCGGTAACAATATAAAAAATGCGGCTGCTGATCATAGTAATCATAATAATTGCCCACACAGGGATTTCGCCCAGAGGCGAAATCCCGAGGAGGCACCCTAGTAACTCGCGCGTATATTAAAGACAGTACTTACAGTTCAAATATGCAGTCAGTATACTAGAAAAAATCTCGATGTGCTCGAACTGGGGCCGCGAGGAATCCGTAGGTAATGATGACGTTTCTATTGTTTGCGCCCGCAAGTACGAAATGGTTAGGATGACGTAAAGACAGAAAATCCCGAAGGGACCGCTCAGGTAGATTTTGTGACATTTATTGTGCATTCATGTTCGATACTCTTTTGCGTTACGCAGTGACATTCTGTGGAGCAGTTGTTTTGAGAGTTATGGACCAAAAGACACTCGTTAAGAGCAGAGGTTATAACATGCGTTTAACTGTGTAGATATATAAACACTTGGAGAGTTTGCCAGACACGAGTTCACAAATCTTTGATTTATATTGGAAACCTTGCCAGACACTGTCTTTCTCTCTCTTTGACCGGAATAAGACTCAGCCCCAAACAAGCAAGACGAGTGAACAACGGCTAGCTTATCACTAGCAGATTGACGGACATTTACAGAAATTCGCCGACAATCAAATTCTGTGCTGACTTATTCCCTGCTCACAGATGTCCTTCCGTTATAAAGTTTCAAATAAGACTAGAATGCGCTAGAGTGAATCGATCAAACGTCCTTTTAATTTCTAAGGCTTACTTTCCGGCAAATAAAATGAACTGAATGTAAAAAGGGAAAGAGAAATAGCGAAAAATTCAACTTCTAATTAAATCTTTTCTTATGGTTTAGAATAAACTATTCTCGAAACTGAGAATGTTTTGATCAAAGGTGCATGGAACCTTGCATTTCCTGTATTTATCTCACCTATTGTATGGAGTATGCGTGAAAATCTTCATTATGAATCGGTATATTTCAAAGAGCTACACAACCAGCAAGAATACTATTGACCGACAATATACAAAACGGGGACAGCTGTAGTGTCAACTATATATTACTAGTAATAATAATAATAATAATAATAATAATAATAATAATAATAATAATAATAATAATAATAATAATAATAATAGTGTAGTGAAGATGGTGAGCAGGAGGAGGGACGAAATAAGAAATGTGATAAGGAGAGAACTAACTGGATTATAAAGGTGTCAGACGAGTACTACGGTCGAACCTCGCTTTACGGACCTACGTAACAAGGACACCCCATTTATAGACAAAACACAGTTAATTTTCTATGAGAATCCGTTGGGACAGAAAAAAAGCGTTCGTTGTCCGTATTTATTATATAGACAGGAGTGTTTTACTGGAAAATATACCACTCGTAAAATTCATAAAAACTGCATCCGGGACCCGAGTGGTTTATTTTCCATAATCTCACACGTGAGTTTATCGATAACGTAATTTCGGTCATTTCCCTCTATTATTTATACGCTGGGGCGTGGCATTATAACCACGTGACATTTACTCCGATCGCCAAAAATTTTATGTTATATTGTAGATTGATCTATATGTTATCCATTCTATGTGTTAGACTTACAGGGGGGACCCACAACTTAGCGAAATTTCGTATACCTATGATCCACCGATTTATGACATCACATCCGGTTGCAGAGTGTGCTGCTCTGTTTCGCGCAAGGTTTTTGCTTAGGGGATTTCAGAGTGCATTGTTTCTTATGGGGGATTGTGAAACTTAATGACAGCAAACTTAATTTGCACAGATAAGCAAAATTGCATTGCCAGTTATTTTCTCTCTGTGTGGTAGGGGATAGACAGTTCAATTACATGTGAAGGACTGGAAGTATATTTTTTGCTAATTTTCCCTTGCCGAGCCTTAAAGTCCATATTGTAAGACAGTTGTGCATAAGGGATATTTGCATTATTTGATTCTAGGATCCTAATAACAATGTTTTACTCTGTAACTTTTTAATAAGGTTGACAGTGGTCTTCTTTTATTACAATGTTGAATGGCATGCCTGAGGGGGAGGGGTATGTACCTGTAGCTGGTGGGGCAAAAGAGAGTATCCAACAGAGGGTTCAAACCTTTTTAGGACAAACAGTCACCCAGTGCAGCTTTGAGTGAGCCAGTGATCATTTTTTTTCTTTTGGCCATACATGGACAGTATTTTTATTGTTTGCTTTATACTTCAATTTAAATTTTTTCCTGTGTTTTTGGGTATGAAAATGTATGATAATGAGTATGACACAAAGGAAACTAAAATTATCCAGGGATAAAATTGAACCATAATAATAATGATATACAGGTGTGTATAATTAGTATGTATACAACAGTTTTTCTTCTAGTGTTAAAGGAAATACTGAAATTTTATTCACCTACTTTATTTGATTGATCAATGATATTATTATTGTTCTAAAAAAAAGAAACATCAAAATATTTTCAATAAATTACATGTATGAATTTTAGAAACGTGCAAACCAGCCCTGAGACATTCAAGCTGTGTTTATTTCCTTTTTCCAAAAAAATATCCTGTATTTGGCTCAAAATCGTAGTGCTTAGATTCACAATGCATTTTTGATTCTTTTCCAGTATCTACTGCAAAATACAGTCAAACATACCGGTATACCATCTCTTCTTAGTTGTATCCTTGACAACAGGCTTTCAATGCAATGTTCAAGTTGTTTTAACACACAATCCCCCAACAAGTGAAGGTCTAGGAAATATTGGGTAAATGTAGATAATTATAAACATCTTTTTTGTGTCAAAAAGTGTTTACACTCCTATTTCAATCTTCAAACGGCTTGCTTTGCATAAAAAGAGTGTTTTTTTAATTGTTCAGTAGCTCTCGGCTCAAGTTCTTATCTTGATCCCATCAATGTATCTTCAGTTTTTTCCAGAGGTTTCAGTGATTTCAAAACAAGCCAGTGACCACCGGAGTTCCATCGGCTACTTGATTGTATGTTGCCAGCAATTCAAGTACCCCCAGCCTCCAGATTCGGCTGCCTACTTTAAAACATTTTGAAATCCCTGAAGGTTATCTACTAACGGTGAGCTAGTATAATTTTACAAAGGAACCCTACCAAAGGATCAGAAAGTGAATTATTGCAGTAACCTTCGAATTTTGTTTCCATCGCTTACATGTATTGTTTCTAGTAACAAAAAGTGCAAGTCTTAAGATGAAATTTTCATATTACAGAACAAAAAATATCCTTCCTTTTTCCAGGAAGGCCATTTTCTCCCAACAACTCCCTACCAGGTAGAAATTTCATTCAAGTTTCATATAAAATACTTTTTGTTTGTTTTGGCCATGAAGACCCCCTCTCCTTACAACTTTTAAATTAAATAGCAGGGCAAAGAAAACTTCACGAACACAGACTACGCCTTGACGCTCTACAACCGGATGCACCACGATGAACCGCTTACGGCTCCCAGCGAACCAAAGTTCCCTGACCTTTGCCCAGTGCTCTCCAAAAACAAGGCGAGTTAATTTTGTTGGCACCAGGGCTCTTGCGCTTGGATACGCTGTCATTGGGCATCCTCACGTTTTGGGTATCCCCATTCCCATATCCCTAGCGTTTTGGGCATCCCCGGTGGGGGATGCCCAAAACGCTGATCGCTTCGACTTTGCCTAAATTACTTCAGACTGGGGAAAAGTCGGGATTATCAATCACTAATTTACGGATGAATAGTGTAGATGCATGTTAGAATTATATCGTCTGACACTTTTCGCCGGGTTTATTGCGCAGTAAAAAAACCCATAGGCAGTAAACGTTGGCTCAAAACAGGACGAAACTGAAATTTACAACCGCATAACATCCCTTCGCTGTACAACGCTTCATTGTTTGCAAAGCTTCAATTTTATGGGAATTTTATTTAATAGAACTGTTTACCAGCGAGAAATGCCGCAATCGCCGGCAGCTGCTATCGTCTGATTCCAAACAGCCAAAAACAAGAATACTAAACAAAACAATCAAAAGACAAACATGAATAAAACTGCGTTTTGCGGTGTTGAATTCATAGTATGCATGACATTTGAGGCCTGTACAACTTAACCCCGCAGCGCTGCTTGCTTTAATCAATTCCGACCGAGTACCACACCTTGGGAACAAACTTCACAGGGTGCAAAAGTATTATCGCGGCCGGCGTGTCCAGAAAAAGGAGCAGAGTGGCACTCTTCGAAGACCCTCGCTTTCTCTTCCTCGGTGAACAATTCGTCGAAGCCTTGTGCCATCCTTCTCCTTGGCCACCTAGAACAAGGATTCTAATTTTGAGTCATACTCGAACTTTTTGGCAAATTTCGCAGAGTCGTTTTTTTTGCTTTGTAAAGCCTTCCGGATAAGCCTTCTTTTTAAGATACTGAAAAAGATTTCTATATTTAGCGGAAGCCATCTCTAAAACGTTTTCGATTTCCCCGCGAAATCCAGCATTTTTTTTGGAGGGGATGACCAAAACACTAGGGATTTGGGCATCCCGGGAGGGTACCGGGGGTGCCCAAAACGCTGCAGTAATATGAGAAGGGAATGCCCAAAACGCTAGGGATTTGGGAATGGGGATGCCCAAAACGCGGGGATGCCCAAAACGCTGTGACAACGCTGCCTTTCGTTTCTTGCAACTGTTGCAATACCATCATACGATACTATTTGTGTAAAATTCTTAAAAGCTCATCTCATTTAGCCAGGGAGTGTTTTTCGTTCTTAAATAAGGAAAGGTGATAGTATACCTGCCTGTCAAGATGCGAGCAGCACGATTCTGCAGTTTTTGTAATTTTTCTGAGAGCGTTTCGCCGCAATTCCCCCAGACAATAACTACAATAATCGAAATGGGGTTGTACCAAGAAGGCATTGTAGATGTAATGTAGTATATCTGGCGAACCAATGGTCTGATTCGCTTTATGGCGCCAATGCCGAATGCAATCTTTTTGGATAGTTCTGATAGTTTGTCGATATGACTATGCCATGACATGTTATCATCATTAAGCGTCCCAAGTGATTTAGCAATAGATGTTTATAGGCCAAAATTATCTATCGAAAGTTCAAAGGATTCTGATAATGTACTCAGTTTCTGTCTAGAACCAATTAGCATAAACTTGGTGTAGTCGTATTCAGAGTAAATCAGAGTAAGTTTGTTGCAGAGAAGCCATTTGTGGATGTTACTAGACTGTAATGAGTGCACGTCTGTGCTAGCATGCGTTATGTGAGTGTCGTCTACATACATCCTAGGTTGCCAGAACGATAAATAGTTCGGCCAATCGTTTATGTAGATCAATAATAGAATATCAATGGGAAGAGGATAAATCCTTGTAGTCCTATAATGTAGTTACCACTCCTCCTATGTCCAATTTTCTCGCATATTTTTTATCTCGAATACATGTCAGCGATGAAACGATAAAACGTGCCAGCTATTTTGATGTCAAGCAGTTTAAGTAAAAGGCCATTACGCCATATCGAATCAAACAGTTTTTGAAAATGATCTAAACGTAACAGCAATATAACTTTCGTTTGTTGGCGTTGTCACCTGATTTGGATATTGTGCTAATTAAGCCGGAGGACCAAGCATTTGGACAGTTTCCAGTTTTTAGTATAAAGTTTAAAAAAATTGGTAAAAAAATGGGGCTAGAACAGCTAGAGAATATTAGATGTGAGAGAGAAACTAGTGTACTCCCTTCCTCTTTGAAATCCCCGAAATGTCGGTCGAAGGGAGATCATCACACGCTACAAACAGGGCCCTTTTGTTTCCGTGATTCTCTTGCTCCCCGGTATCACGATCTGAAGCGCGCGCGCTTGCCATTTTATTGAGTTAACCCCTCCTTTCCCCCTGCGATGACCTTCAGCTTTCTCTGTCACACCTTCGATTGTTTTTATCGGAGTAGAATGTAACCGGAAACCCCAAATGTAAGTCACGCCACTCTCTATTTATAGCGCGAAACGCAAATGAAAACCCTTCAAGCGAGACAACAACAGCAACAACAATATTTATTTACATTCTATTTACATAGATGGTACTGCATAAAAGAAAAGAAAAATAAAGTAATATAACAATAATAAAAAAAGGATAATAGTACCTAGAAAAATACAACAATGAAATTGCAAAATAATAATAATAAAATCAACAATAATTTGTTTCAAAATCTTGACCCTTGTTTCCTTTTCTTGAAAGATTCGGAAACAAAATAACCTAATTTTTACAAACGTAAGGGTCGACCTCTCAAGTCGACCTCTCGCGACTTCGTGTTCGCTCGGCCGCCTCGCGGCCTAAAAAGCTCGCTCCGCTCGCTATTTATAAAAAAACTCGTCAAGGCGACTTGTAGCAAGTGTAGGTCGAGTTGCGTAATTTTAAACTATATGTTTTATATTTTAGGGTGGAAATTTCCGGTTTCACTAGTCTAGATCAAAATCTTCAACCAATTGATCAGTTTCCTGGAAATAGACCCAAACGGTCTAATCATATACCCTATCCAGCTGCCTATCCCAGACTAAACTGCTTGAAAACCATACCCTTGATAGCGGTACATACCTATATAGCCGATGTATGGCAATACCCCCGGGGAGCGAAGCTCTGAAGGCCAGATAACATCCTTTACGACTAAGTACAGAAGGGACATTTACCTCTGGCTGTACCTCACCCCCCCTCTGTTAGGGTTCCGGAATCCGGGAAACTTTTGTTTGTGGATATGTGGATTTTGGGAATTGGAACCTGAAATACAGGTCACTGTGACGGGAATGGTCTGGCCGGTCAGTTCTGACAAATGGAAAGTGCCCTAAGTTCACCGCCACTGTCAAAGAATCTGGAATCGAGTACCTGGAATCCGGAATCTACAGCGTGGAATCCAGAATCCAAGATTATCTTAAACAGCATTCACACTTGGTGCCTGGGCACGGTGGCCCAAGTACGGTACTCGCTGGGTACTAGTGTGAACACACCCTTTTTTTAAAGTAGTCACCCAAGAATTCGGTTACGGAGCCTGAGCTAGGGTCGAACCCACACCGTTTTTATAGTTCTGGAACAATCCACTGCCTTTTTTTATATTCGCTGCTGAGTAGCGTCTGACAGAGCTAGCTAGGTACACAGGGGACATGTCGGCTACTGAAGGTGAACACAACACCATTTTGTGCCAGTTCCAAGGCACTGGTTCCCGGCAACCAAGTGTTTACAGCCCCCAAATTCCCATACATAAAGCGATAGAAAAAACACAACTCTCGTTGCCAATTGTGCGAACTGTTAAACTCCCAAAATAGCTTTGTCAAACACAGGCAGCAAAGATATATCACGCCAATAACCGTTTATTAAGAAAATAGAAAATACTCAAGTAACACCGTGGGCCCATAGCTTAAGGGGGCATTACGGTTGGTTTTTTGGGGATGTGATATTGATTTGGGAAGGAAATAAATTAGGGTACAAAAGGTATACACATGAACGATAAACCAGTTAGTCTGCTTATGGGATCAGAGGCACCTTGTTGTGGTGTTGGACTATCTGGTAATATAATTACTTCGGCGGAGCGCGAAGTAAAGGATTCGCGACGCTCAGGAATGTATCAAAGTTGCAATTTTTTGACAAGATTCGGCAAGCAAAGTCTGTAGGTTTTCGGCTCTATTCGACTATTTGACGAAGTGAGAGCCGAATTAGTTCGATATATCTCGAGATCACTTCGATTTCTTTGATTTATCCTTTAACTTTTTCGAGGAAGAAAGAATTACTATTTTGGCCTGCCCGGGGTTTGAACCGACTCACCTGTGTGAACCGTCAGATCAGAGGAGACTCTAAGTTGAGGGATTAGCCGATTGCGCTACTGCGACCCGAGGTAGTTTGGAATGTGAAAA
>CALNXI010004818.1:0-21220 GCA_942486025.1 Porites evermanni | reverse complement strand
TAAGTCACTTGATGCACGGTTAGTATCCCATGAACGTCTTTCTCTCAAACTCTCCTCATTATGTCTCCTATCCATGTCTACATTGCCATTATTCTCCCTATATTCCCAAGTGCTGTTATTTGGTTGGTGTGATTCCTGTTGGAGTTTACCTGAGGGTACTTTGCTCCTTGGTACTCTCCAGTGACTCATGGTCACTCGATGTCCAAATACATACTTGCCTCCAAACCTAGAAAAAATTTTACTGATTTAGTTTCTATGGTGTTCACTAAATGAAATAATAATGCAAGTCAGAATACCTGAAAATTTCCCTTCTGGCTTAGCGAAATGTTTTAGAAGCATTTGACATGAAAGTTGCAGCAAAATCATCAAGAAACACTAAAAGTAACAGCTAAAGTCACCTTAGTGTATAGTTAACTTCAGAGTCAACAGCAGTGCATATGTGTAACAGGGACATGATTCATGCATTTCCTGCTCTCTTAACTGTCTGAACATCTCCAGTGGTAGATTTAGATGAGGAGGAGGGGAAGGCGGGGGGGGGGGGGTCCTAGTAGTCACATGACACCTCCAGATCTGGTGCCTTACTTATAATAGCAACCTAAGGATATTCTATTTTTAGTGAATTATCCAAGAATTCTGAAACTGAAAATTTTTCCACTGGAGAATTACATCTGAGTGTCCAAGTTCTGATTACAGACATCAGCTGTGAAGAAAGTTGTCAATGAATTTCATTCTTAGTGCATTAGTATAATTAAAGCTTTACTATCAAACATCCAGAAGATATCCCAATTTGCCAACTTATCTTACCGTGGCCCTGTTTAGTTTTGTTTTAAAAAATGCCTTGCATGTGAAACTCTAGTGAAGTTATATATAACATTATGGACCTTTTTAAAACTAATAGTTGGCCAGTTTTAAGTAAACTTGGTTTCACCCGAGATTGAATCAAATGTCAACTTTTGACGGAAAGAGACAGTCGAAAAATGCTTACGATGGCAGTTTGTGATCAGAGACAATACGCGTGATTAATTCTCGAGAATATTTTACTTTCGGAAACGAAATCTTCAATACATGTTTGTTTCAAAGGAAAGATGTTTCACTGATAAAACAGAAATCTGTGACAGCTTTAATAAATAACTCACCGTTCCATCACGTTTTCGGCGACCGAAGGTGATTTAAACTTTAGCGCCACGAAAAACCATCGTTTATCCTTCGAGAGGGAAGACATTTCTACACAGCATTCTCCGAATCTTTCTTTAAAGTATTGCCTGTAAACAGATTACATCAAGATAAAGAGCAATATCACAAAACAAACGCCGATAAACTAGAAATTAGTTTCAAATTTGACGTTTCGCATGAACGATTCACTCGTCCCGACTTGTACCTAACATGGGAGACTTCAATGTTAGCATTTGTTGGTAAGCCTTTGATAAAAACAGAGTCTTTCAACTCTACAAAGTTGTTGTCGATGAAAGGCATTTGTATTGAGAGATAAAAACCCAGCGAAATGTAGTAACATTCGACACGATCAGTTCGGTGGCGATGGGCGAAACACAATGCGGTCATAGCGGATGTGCTTGTTTTTTATACTCGCTGTCACGAAGCTCTTACGTCACGTACCTACATCCCATGAAATTTACCCTTCCCCTGCTAACAAACAGACAACAAAAGTGCCAAAAAAATTCTGGCGTGTACCGGGATCAATGGGTGCAAAAGGTTCTCTTTCAGGAATCTGTGGCCAAGTTTACACGAGATGTGCAATAAAATAAAATAATACAAAATTGAGAATATATTACGTTATCATAAAACAAGGGAACCTACCCACCCCTCCCTAATACACGTATTTTTCATTGGCGCCACGTGCTCTGAGGCAAGATGTCGGATAATTCAAGTAACATGACGAGCAAGCCGCTAAATCCACGAGATTCGGCTAGATTCATCTCCTCTAGAAGTCAAAACGTTTCTATTTGCCAGAAAGGCGTAGAAGAAGCATCGAAAGGTATATTCGACTGCCTGAAATCAAAAAAATACAGCTTCAAATCTTGGAAGGAACATGAACTACATCCGAACGACATGACGAAAGAAACCCTAGGTTGGATCGTTGTGTTGGATGCGTTGAATTTTTCGTTTTGGACGGATGAAAAAGTGGAGCCGTGGATAGTGCGATATGAAGGAAAGAATTACAAAGGGTACTGGGCGCTGTGTGCGGCCATAAACAGAGCTCTGAAGGTTTGTATTAAATGGCAAGGTAGTGATGATGATGTCGATGACATCGACAGTGAGAGCAACAACCAAAATTACAGTAATAAAAATAATGTAAATAGTAATAATAATAATATTAATAATAATAATAATAATAATAATAATAGTAATAATAATAATAATAATAATAATAATAATAGTTATGATAACGGTTATAGTAGTTTGCTTATAGTGGGTGGGGAGGGGCTGGGAGGGGGGGGGATGTGACTCTCATGTAAAAGTGAAGATCAATCTCGTAGGAAAATTAAAATTAAACCCCTAAAGAAGACCAGTCCAGGTGTGTTGTAGGCTTTATTTGACCTCTGTTAAAATGTTTTTACTACAAGTGTCTATGGTTAATGATAAAATAATTAACAATTCTTGCATGAGGTTGAGCAAAATATCGTGATTGAGCTGAGAGACACTGACAAATCATGATTTTTTGCAGTAACCTAGTGCAATCATTGTTTTATCATTCAATCACTGAGTTGTTGTTGTTTTTTTTAATGAATATCTTTGGGAAGTAAATATTTTATTATTATTAATATTATTATTATTATTATTATTATTATTATTATTAAATAGCCATAAATGAGGTGTTATGTTGGATTAGCAGCATTCTTAGACATGAGATCTTGAGAAGTTGGGGGTGTGCATTTGCTACAAAGGACTGAAAAAAGGAATACTCCATCTCTAATGGTACCAGAAAATCTTTTCATCCAATTACATCTTTATTTTCATTTTATTTAGGAAGGCATTCAATTTACTACACCTTCATATTATGCTGATGTCACCGTGACACAGTTACAACACATCTTCAGATCTGAGACTCCAACTGAAATGCCACTACTCGAGGAGAGAAGAAAAAATTTAAATGAAGTTGGAAAAGTTCTAGTCAAGGATTACAAGAACTCGTTTAGCAATGTCTTGTTACAGTGTGACCATAGTGCTGAGAAACTTCTCAACCTGATCACAAGCACTTTCAAGTGTTTTCGAGATGAAGCAGAGTTTGAAGGTACCAATGTATCATTTTACAAGCGTGCACAAATTTTGATTGCTGACATCTGGGCTTGCTTTGAGGGACAAGGATGGGGGCATTTCACTGATATTGATCATCTCACCATGTTTGCCGATTACCGAGTACCTCAGTCCCTCTTGCATCTTGGCATCATGAAATACACTGATGAGCTCTTAGAGAAGCTAAAAAGAGGTGAGGTCATTCCTGCTGATGACAAGTTAGAGTTAGAGATAAGAGGGAATACCATTTGGGCTGTAGAGCTAATGTGCCACGAAATGGTGAAAATGGCCAAAGGGGATTCCCAGTTCAGTTCTTTACCTGCAGAGGAACTCAGCTCAGTTGTGAACTCTGTCATTATTGATTATTACCTGTGGGATTTTGCCAAAAGGGAGTTGGAAGGAATCACCGAGTTTCCTTTTCACAAGACTAGAACCATATTCTACTGACCACTGGAGGAACTGAAAATCAAACCCCTAAGTGATGGTTATAGAACCTTGTTTTAGAATGCACATCATGCTGCAACTAAATTCATGGTACTGCAAAAAGCACTTAAGAAATGTGAGTGTTATTTACAGTGGAACCTTGATATAAAAAAGTGCAAAATCTGTTTGCTATAACAAGGTTTTGTTATATTAAGTTTTTAGCCATACTTTATTATTAGAGGGGTAAAGAAAATCACTTGTGATACTGAGGACTTCGCTATCAAGAGGTTATCAAGGTTTCACTTTAGCGTTTTATTATGAGCCATTTAACAATGCCCCAATAGTCAGCATTACCACAGTCAGGGTTGTCTCCTGTGCAGCTGTTTTAACCCTTTAAGTTCCAATGGTGACCAACATCAATTTTCTCCCAGCAATATTCATACCTTGTCAAGAGATTAGGTTATGAGAATTTACGAAATGATCACGGAAGAGAAAATGCTTTGATCTGCCATCAAACTCTCTCAACTGATTCTTAAAGGAAATGTATGGAGATCAGTTTGGAGAATTTGTATGTGGATATTGGGGCTTAAAGGGTTAAGGTTTGTCAGGCAAGACTCCTATCCAGAACCTCCTATTCCAGTAATTTCCAATTCCTTCTTTTTTGGTGGGGATGGAGAGTTGGAGGGCAGTGACTATAGAGATCTTGTGGAACTACACAATATGAAATGAAAGGTCAGGGAAAACAGTGAAGCATTCAGGGAAATATGAGGGAATATCTTGGTTTTTATATGTTGCAAGCTCTATATTGATCTGATTAAATTTCTCCTTTCAATTTCAGTACAAATTATTATGCTAAAAGGAATTTAGGAAATTTAGAAATGACCCCCCTCAATCAATTCTCTCTAAGAGTAGCCCTGATATCAACATACCAGTACATGCAAGAAAAAACTTAGCAAGAATGAACTGTTTTTTCATTAATTTTAATAACTTTCTATACCATATAACATTGTAAATTAATGTAATATTATATTTTTATCTATGGCTCAGCACCTAAATACTGTACTTTGTATCACAATCTATTATGTGAACATGACTAAACAGTAAACCTCAGCTTCTGACAACCCTGTTTATCCCTTAAAGCCCCATTGAATATCAACATACAAATTCTCCAAACTGTTTTCCATACATTTTGTTGTAGGTTAGTTGGGAGAAATTGGTCAAAGATCAAAGCATTTACATTGTACCCTAGCTTGAGAAGACAGCCAACATATTGTGATGCCACCACTGGTTTCCCTGTGAAATGACGTCTAAGAAACGAGCACAGAAATTCCATACTGATGATGCTTCTGATTGGCTGAAGCAAACTCGGCCTGACCAATCAGCCTGACCACTCGGCTTGACCAATAAGAGGCACTACTCAGATCTGGGTAGTAAAGCATCATCAGTATGGCATTTTGGTGCTCGTTTCTTAGATGTCATTTGGCAGGGAAACCAGCATTGTCGTTGCGAAATGTCAGCTCTTTTCTCAGGCTAATCATTTGAATAATTCTCCAAGCCTTTACTCTTGATGATGCTCTCTTGATGTATGAATAATGTAAAAGAAGATTGGCATTGATGGGATTAATAGTCTCTCACTCTTGTGTCATTCAACATTGACTGCTGCATCTTTAGTTTTGTTTGTTATTTTAATAATATTTATAAATAAGAATTGTCTCTATTTTTCTTTATGTTTATTTATTAGATTTGTTAGTACATTGAAGTGTTATTTTAAGTTTAAATATTGTTTACCATATTATCTTACAAACAAATTGTCTAATCTTTTTTCTTATTATTTTAACTTCTGAAGACATCAGCAATCTCTTACTGTAAATTTTAAGTCATGGTTTTCTTTGATTAATGGGCCATTTGCACGATAGCGTCATTCTACTACTTGAAGCAGAATCCTTTTTGATTTTCCTTTCATATTTAAATTTTGTTATCCCAGCAAGGTGTAAATAACAAAAGCCCTAATTTGCACACGAAAGCAAACCCTGTAGGATTCTGGTTGTAGCAGTAAAGTGATGTCGTCATGCAAATGGCTTATTATAAAATTGATTGATTGTAATCCATTTTCCATAACTTCACAATGTGTTAAATAAACCAATAAGTATTATACTTCTTCTTTTAGCATTATAACAATACTGTTGGGTGTTATATTAAAGTCTAATCAGTGACCTACTTGTGCTTTTACAACAATACTTGTCTTTGAAGTTGGCAACAATTGCTTTGCATCCACTGCACATTTGCCTTGGTTTGCTGATTAAATTCTAAGATTAAAAAGTAGAGAGGAAAAAAAGAAACCAAAAAGGGCAAAACAATGGCTAAAAACATTTCGTTTTCTTTACTCAAGAAAAGAATTTTTTTTTATTTGAAATAACGACAGGGTATTATCTTATATCATGAACAGAATAATACAAGGATTATGGAGTTGATATTCTTGTTTTGTAATCAATATCTTACTAGTTTTCTTTTCTCTTTCATGAGATATCAATTTGGCACTAGCAGATAAATTTCATGTCTCTGTGCACCCTGTTTTGTTCTCCCTTCTCCGCCTGGAATAAAGCATCAAGTGACCATTGAAAAACTGGTGGATTCTCCTTTTAATTGCCTTTGTTTGCTTGAGCAACCAACAAAGGAATTTAACATGAGATCAGAAGTCATATCTGACGTTTCCCATGCACTTCTTCAGTAATGGAGATATATATAAGGTATGAAAGTCATTCTAACTGGTGTCTGTATCGTAAATGTCAGCGAACAAGTTTAAATCCATGGCCAGTGTCATAGACTGCTGGAGGAAACCAACGCATCTTCATTCGACGGCAACCACGGGTGAACCAGTCGAACATGCTTAGAATGTTAGTATTACAAGGCAAATGGGTGAAAATCTTGGTGATTGGTTTAATGAATCTTGGGAAGTTTTGCTCCACATGCAAAGCAATATCTTCCACTGTTGGTTCATGAAATTTAAAACAACACCATTCTCTGGAGACACCATAAACTGGCTTGACTTTCATGCTGTTTTTGTCCCAGTAATTTCCTGGTTTGGATAACTCAGTGGTATTAAAATTGTCCCACAGTTTTGTAAGTTCACCCAAGGGAAAAATGTTTCCCTGTTCTGCATCAAAAGTGGCTGTTAGTTTCCCAGTCTGGATGGCAACAAAGTCATTTTCAACTTTCCAAATATCATTCACCCATTTATCAGAATGTGCAGTATCAAGAAATAATATGAGTCTGGCCCCTGTTCCTTCATTTTTGTTTCTCCACCATTTTAAGATGCTATCAAATGAGAGGGTGTTGTTTTCTGTGAGCGCCCAGTCACCATTATCTGTTACATGTCCACTATAATACAAAATGTATGTGTCATAGTGCAATCCAGGAAGAACTCTTTGCTGAAAAAATGATGATATCTTCTTTTCAATGTAATCAGCTGAAATACCACTAGTTGAAAAATCTGTGCCAAAGTTATGAATCATGTGACTTGAGAAAAATCTGGACACAATATTAATGAGTTCCATTGCTTTGGTGTTGACAGCTTGGAAGGCGTTTTCTGCAAGAACAATGACATCCCCAGTTGGGCTGTACTTATGAGCAGGTGCCACTACAGCGTAACCAATAGCTGTTCCTCCCACAGACTTACCAAGCTTTGTTAGGATGTCACACATGAGTAACTCAATAGGCAGAACAGTCAACAGCATGCCAATGAATATTGGATTTGTTTCTTGCCATGCTGATGCTATCACAAGAATTGTGGAAACTAAAGTATACAATGTTACAATTTGTGAGACCAGACAGAAGTGTCTGAGTCCTTTTGATGCCATTATTTCGGACATGGCATTGTCACTATATTCTCCTCTTGTATTTACAACATTACAGCATTCCTCTAGCTTTCCAACAAATCCCCAACATGTTACAATAAACATAAAATGGAACCAAACCCATGGAATAGACATCAGCACAAATATGGGCAGTCTATACACTGGCATTTCAGGGTCTTTGATGAGCTGTGTGCTAAATCCATAGAAAAGTGCTTCCAAAACCAAGATTGCAACTATCTGAAGTCTATGAACGCATCTTCCATGAAATATGAACTTCTTCCATGTTTCCAATAAAGACAGCCTTGAGAAATAAATGTCAATGATAGATTCAAAAGAAAGATGGACGATAAAAGATGATAAAATGTATGGGTTGTAATGGACATCACTGGCTGGAAAGAAATACAGACCACCCAGAAAGCACAGGCAGCAGGCGCTGAGAAGAGCCACGCTTGACTTCATATGAAATGCCATTAAATGAACTGTGACCGCTACAATGATTGTTAGCATGCTTCCAAAGTGCATAGTTCCAGTCGTCCCAGAGAGGAATCCTAGCAGGTACAAGCACTCTTCTGTTGAAAGGAAGATAGACTCGTATACAGGCGTGCCACAGATTCTTAAAGTTAGAGCTCTGAAGCAATGAACCGCGGTACTTGTCATTATGAGAATATCAGTGGCATCCAGGTCGTGAAGAGAATCGATTGGGTGATCAAACGCAATTTCGGTGAAGGATAAAACACTGAAAAGTACACCCATCCACAAATGGCTGAATCCTTTTCCAAACTCTTTGTATCCGTAAAGATAAGTAGCTATAGAAATCAAAACAGCCACAGAAACCGCGATAGCAAGAAGATGGATGCTCCCATCTGTTGTATGGTGAAGCCAGCGCTCTCTGATACCATTCGCAGCTCCAGCGAAGAAGAGAAGAAAGCAAAGTGTAGAGGAATATTGAGCAACTCTGCTGGATGCTTTAGGTAGCATGCTCATTAAAGAAGTCACACCCGATGCAAGTAACGACTATTCTTCTGCCGAGTTTTCACGCCGGAATTTCTTTTCAAGGCTTGACTACACACCTTTTTAATTAAAAGCAGCTGAAAGGCATGAAATATACTTTTTCCTCACCGAAGTCTAGGAGTGGTTAGCCCCTAATTCTTTTGCAAAATGTGCTAATCAATTGTATGTTTTGACAAGTCTTTGACACGTTGCCCATCCGCCATGTTTGTTTCCCGAGATGTCCGCACATGCTTTAGTTTTGTTTACTGCTGAACATTTGCAGGCTCAATGTTCAACATGGTCAATATGGCGGACGATCCAGCCGACATGGAAGGTTGCGATCAACAGAAACTGGCAGATATTATCAAAGGATTGCACGGCAAGCTAAGGAGAGAGTTAAGAGAAGGTAAATAATGCCTCATTTGTTAAGATGCTAGTTATCTGTCGAGTTTAATTCAGAATTTGTTGATATATGGGCTCATCATTTTTACATGTAAAGCTAGCATATGTCATTCAACAGCGACGCTCTTTCCAGTGGGATAAAAATAAAAATAGAAAAAAAAACATCAATTACAATTCATGTTCCTTGTAAAGATCCTTATACAGTATTAAAAAACCCTGCGTTACGGAGAACCGCCTAATACGCGCACCTTGTTCTTATGGACAGTTTGCTTTGTACCTTGGGAAAGAAAGCCCTTACATTTTCTCTAAATTCACCCCGCCTAATAAAGACACCCCAGGGGCACCCAACGTCAATTTTTGGAAAATATCTGTTCGGAAGACGATTTGAGATCTAGAATTTTCGGAACATTTGTTTTAAAATTTCTTGCTTGCCTGCCTCTCCGAGGATTTTGGAACATCTAAAAAATGGTATAATTGTCCATTTGTAACGGATTTTTACCCTAAAAAGGTCACCTAGAATTTTCAGGAGCCTTTTTTCTGGCTGAGATTTTCGAAAAGGTAAGCTTTCATCCCTATAATTTTCGGATCGCTAGACTTTCAGCTAGGAAATCCGAACAGATGAAAAATTTTTATGGGATAAAAATATGCCTATATCTACCATTTAAATGCTAAAATACGTTCAACAATGCCATGTTTTAGTGGTTTTGATCTATATTCTCATTGGGTGCCCCTGACACCCTGTTAATATGGACACTGTCTATGGCCCCCTCTGCATCCGAATTAACGGAGTTTGACTGTACTATAATTGCAAAATTTGGAGACTTTCTTGGGTCGATTTAGATTTTATTAATTTTGTTGAATCCTTCATGCCTGTTTTCTAATGATAAAGCAAATGGTGACCACAACAAAGTCTGGCAAAGCCACTGTACTGACAGGAAATCATTGGAGGAATATGCATCTGCCATGTACATGTTAGCTGTCAATCACTGGACAAGACAGTCCCCAGAGGGAAGGGTAGAGTGGTGTTATTCAATGGCAGTGGAGTTCTTCAGTGGGGGAGGACTGAAAAAGTTGAAAGAAAAACAGAAAAGGAGACGACAGTTTTCTGAAACTGTGAACAAATGTTGCTGCTGTTTTGATGCAGAGGAAAGTGAGATTTGTCCTAGTGCTAGGTAAGTGTTTTTTCAGAGATTATCAGCAGAGAACTCTGATCACTTTGAAGGCTTAACTCCTTTAAAAAAAAGTGCATGTAGAGACAGTTGCTGAATAGGAAGTGTGACTGTTTCAAAATGCAAGAAAGTTGTCAGGTGCCTTGTGTCATGCCTTGTGAGTAACTACTATGGACCCTCAAGATCCCGCAAAAAACCTGGCCCCAGTTGTTCAGAAGGTTAATTATATATCATTATCCACTGAATATATTCTCTATTCAGTGGATAACACAATTGGATTATCTAATACTGATCTGCTGGATATTGATTTACCCCATGGATAGTGCTGTACAACACTCTTCACTTCACCACTAGGCCCAGCCACAAATCCAGTGATCCACTTTTTCAATGTTCACTTGTCAACCAATTACCCCATCAACCATACAATAAGGGTGTACTAACAATTGGAACACCAATTTTTTCCAATTTTTTGCCAAGTTGGCAAAAAACTGCAAACCCCATTTTGTGTAGCCTGTTCCAGGCTCAAAGATAGTGAGGAAAGCAGATTACAAGAAGTTGCCTGCAAACTACGTGGGGGTTGGGGAGAGATGGAGTAGGGGAGCCTGTGAGCACTGTTTCAATACCTCATTCCGATGTCCAGCTCCTGGTATACCCCATGATTGGTCATTTGTGACAGGTTACTTCAACACTTACTTCAGTCATTTGGCTTCGCGCATGCTGAGTTTTACATACATGCCAAGGACAGAAACCCTCCCACACAGCACCTTTTGATGTTTTGACCTTTGACATTTTGACAGGAGAAAAGGCTTTTTTTAGGAAGAGGGCAAGGTGGTGTGTGGATTAAGGTATTTGAAAAGATGATTGCAGGCTCTCTCCTTCGCTTTTCCCACCGATTTTTTATCATTCCCTATTTCACTGCTCACTTATTTTTTTTATTCATTGGCACTGACCAAGGGTCTGGCACAGGCTACATCTTGTGATTTGAGGACAGTTATATTCATGGTGAACATCATATTTTTTCCCAGATTTCCATCAGTAAATGGCAAGTTACTTCTTCTTGATGTTGGAAGTTGTTTCAATCCATTTGCTGTTTATAACAATATTGATCCACTTGCCATAGATCTGCAGCCTGCAATCTCTGTAAGTATGACTTCTTCTTTGATCAATGTTAACACCAACCACCTTAGTCGGTTTTTTTTTTCAGTTTGATAAAACGCCCTTGGGTGCCTTTGAACAGTAAGGTAAAACTTGTAACATTTTACATTTTATGCATTTTAAGCTAACAAAGTAACTGTAAACTTATTTTACAGACTGTTTACAGGTGTGATTTTCTTAATCTTGAATTAAAAGAAATGCCTCCTTTAACTCAAAAATGCTGTTCTTGCAAGAATTATGATACAAGTATGAGAAATCCATCAAACGAAATGTCGCCAGAAAAACAAGACATGGCTGTCCCAATTTTTACTGAGCACTTCTGTAATGCATCAACTGGGTCAGAGGAAAGCTCTGAAACATCTCCACAAAATGGCAAGCTTTTGATGAGCTCAACAGCATCAAATGTAGTGAACAATGGAGACAAACGTAACTTGACGTACTTAGAGCACTATTTAAAGGAATTAGAGGGCAAAGAGATCAATATTCTTCCATCAGAAATGTTCCATGTCGTTGTATTTTCCCTTCTTTTGTCTTACTTTCCTTCTGCTTCTCAACGATGGGAATGCTGCCAAAAAGCCCATCAACTTTTACAGACAAATGGTTTGCTATTAATTGTTACGCCAGACTCCAGTCATCAGAATAAAAACTCTGCAATGATAAAATCTTGGAAGACTGCTATTGAGTCACTTGGATTCGTGCGGTTTAAGTATGAAAAACAAACTCATCTACATTGTATGGCATTTCGTAAGGTTGCACCTTGCCACTCTTGTAACTATGGCACGGGTGATGCCAGTATGATGTACATTCCACAGGACTTCCAAGAGGAAGAAGAGAGTGGGTACCCTGTGGTTTCACACAGTGAAGAAGACAGTGCTTTAACAATGGAATGTTTTAGTGAATTGCCAGATTTATAGCTGAAAGTTAACATTCTGACCTTACTTCATGGTTAGTTAGTTTATGAGAATTTTTTTATGATTTCTTGACCCTGGTACTATTACGTTTGTGGACAGGAAGGGTGCAAGGGTGGAAGGGGCTGCAGTTAGACTTCGAGCAGTCTCTCTTTTGCTCGGAAATCTGCAAGTGAGAGTATTTGAGCAGTAAAGTCACGCGAGTTGCGAGGGCGCTAGTTACGATCACAGAGTTTCGAGCAAAAGAGAGACTGCTCGCAGCCTAGGCGGTAGTAGGCAATCGCATGTATGAGTTGCGCGAAATACTAACCCTTTTACAGTGTATACCTGTTGTGCTCAGCTACATTTTAAACCAACTTTGATGTTCTTCACTCAAGAAGAGTATACTCTTCATTCCTGATAGTTTACAAACCATTTCTTTCCTGTGCTGTTAATAAAAATACACAGAAAGCATTTTCTCTTTGCTCTGTGGATTTACGAATACTCTAGCCTGCAGAACAAGCGTTATTATTATTTTTTTTTGCGTTTCTCAGGTGAGTGAGGGCAAGCGCAAAGTGGCGTGGGCGTGGTGTGCAAGACACTCGCAATGGGGTAAGACGCGGAAATGGTCTTTTGGGTGTGTGTCTCGGGGCGGAATTGAACATGACATGGTTTGCGGACAGGCGGTATTTTTTAAGCGCCTTTCCCGTCTCGCGCTGTATGCCCGCTTCATGCTCGCTTGAGAAACACGAAGAAATAGCGCCTGCTCTACACGATTATTCAATCGTATGAAGAAATTAACTGAAGATAGAAAATTTGACGTGGTCAATATTTATTTTGAACATACAGCATACAAGTTACATTAATGTTCGATTAGGTATCCAGCCTTAGGAAAAAAGTTCTCCTGATCCAAAAATTCAATGAGTTATCAGTTAATTATTTTTCAGTTGAAATTTTTTGAGTCAATTTTATTGAAATTTTCCATCCAGTAGAAATATGTAAATATGTCAATTTAGAATGAGATTCACAAGAGTTCAGTTGTCGGCCAGGTTTGTAGTCCAGTGCAAACCTACCGTCACTAGAAACAAGAAAATGATGTTTTGAGGACAAATCCGTGTATTTTGACTGAACATTGGTTCATGCTCGTGGTGAGACGCCCTTCTTTTTCGCTGTGTTACCATTACCGAAGCGAAAGACTCAATCGTGAGTACGAAGTTTTCTTCCGACTGTTCCACGACAACAGCGGCGGCGAGTAACGCCTGCCCCGGGTCCAGATCATTTTTGGAGGGAGAGTTGATAAGGTCGACGGTTTTTCGCGCCACTTGCTCGCAGGTGTCCAAATCCTCGGGTTTGATCGACGAAAAGACGACGGAGATGTCGTTGGTGTCCACGAGATCTGTGGTCAGCTGACATCTATTGCCGTTAGGAAACAGAGATTTGAGGGTGTTGTGGATTAAGTCAAGCCTGTTGAGATTGTAGTAGGGCTTGTCGTCAGCGATTTTTAAAGTGGCCATGTCTCTTGCGGCGATGTCCAGTCGAATGCTTATTGCGGTGCCTGCAAAAACAAAAATGACTTGATGAAGTTCCAAGAAAAATTGGACTCATGCGTGGGATATGCTTTTTGGGACAATGAAACAGAATACACTCGAACCCCGCTTTACGGACACCCGCTTAATACAGACACCTCATTATTACTGACAGTTTTCTTTGCCCCTAAGGAAAGCCCTTACATTTTCTCTAAATTCAACCCGCTTAATACGGACACCCACTAATGCGGACAACGGACGCTTGTTTTTGCCCAATCAACAGATTCTCTTTGAAAGTCAACCTCGCTAACGCGGACAATGTCGATGTTCCAAGCGCTTCAGTTAACAGGACCGGATGAATTATAGACGTCAATTTTAGACTATTTTGGCATCAAGCGAATTTATGCAGAGAACGGTTTTGATTAAGTAGCATAATAATGATCGATTTTTGAGTGTTTCTGCGGATTTAGACCGTGGAATGACAGCTTTTTGAAGGGCAGAGATGTTTAATTTGACGATGCTTCCGTCCTCTTTTATTTGTTTTGTATTTTGCTCTAACAAAAGATGGCTATTTTCACTTCCCCTTTAGTGTCTGTATTGACGGGGTTTGGTTTGGTGTCTGTATTGACGGGTTTTGTTTGGTCGCAGATACATATGTAGTTATGAGTCGGCCATAGTCAGACTAAACTCTTTTTTGTAAAATGAAACTAATTGTTTCATATCCTGATTGAGAATCACTTACCACAAGCTCGACAACAGCTTCCCTCTGATATAACGTGTTTTGAGCAAGCAATTTCTGGGCAGCGAGCAAGTTCCTCGACAGTTTTGCACCGGCGGTTATAGTTTGCACCGGGGTCTTTACTGTTCATCATAACGTTGTTCTTGGGGTCCACCTGGTCACATGGTCCGGGATAATCGACGTGACTGTTGAGACGAGCGGCGTGACAACTGCTAGCAAATGTCACGCCATCCACACCGCACATCTAGACAAACGAGACCTGTGAGTACAGTTCATACATAATAGAAATGGTAGGCTATGGTAACCTAGTTGAAGCGACAAAAAGCGCGCCGGACGTGAACACTCATACTGGGAACTTCGGCCCAAGGATAATTCTTTTGGTCGGCTCACTAAAATATCAAACCGAAATACGTACAATCCTTACTTCTATCCTGCCTATATCATGAGGAAGGCATGTTTCTCTGTTGCTGATTGCACAAGTTGTCTCGGCGGAAATCCCGGAATACATATGTTTGACGAAATTCCTTGAATAACTTGCGTGACTAATGCGCACGCTTCGCATGTCTTGTTACAGTGACTGCATTTGTTAAGTGACTTAGCAGCATTTTTAAAATAAATGAGCAACTTACCCGCGTGTCATCCACAAAACATTCTCCTTTACAGGGTCCATAATAAGCCAAAGAAATTCCTCGTGTAGACAAAGCGCACTCGCTTTTGTAGGTTTTATGATCTTCACCGCATACGTCACTATCCAGATCCACGCTACAGTCCTTACTGGGATTGACTATAAAAGAGATAATACATGACTCATGACAAACCAGCGACGTGTACTGCTCATAGAGTGTTTGTTGCTCAGCTTTTAGACTTGCCTGCTATTTGAAACTGGCAAGGGATTCTAATTCTTCCGGCCAAAAGAATTGCATACTCTACAATGAAGAGTGTTAACGTACTGCCTTGCCCCCGGGGCCCTGCCCTATTGCTCACATGGAAAAAACGAATCCGAGGATGATGATGCCACGTCTGCGTTATTAGTATATGCAATCAAATGGTGACGAGTGAAATTAGGGAATAATTTTACTCATATTTTCTCATAATTCTAATAATTTGCTGAGACTTTAGGCGAGGGAAATTATTCGGATTTGGACGTGATCCACGCACGATCCACGCGCTGCGCGCGCGACTTGCTGTCCTCGCTTTACGAGAATTATCATGGAAAGATAACATGAAGTGACAGATACTATAGTGTGAAGACTCGTGAGTTACCTAAAATGTGTCGTTTGCGTCAATGTGTCTTATTTTCGTAATAAATTTTTAGTTACCACATCGGTATTGCGGACACTCCACTATGTCTCCATCAGTTGTTGTACTCGTCAAACACGGGCCTTGTATCTTAGCAACACATATTTCATGGTCTGGGCATTTGGCATCGTCGCAAGGGTTCTAGAAAAATAAAATGAATCAAAATGTTATCTCTAACTGGGTTGAGAATGATCAAAAAACAATGTTTACCGAATACTTCCTATAGATCCTCACGAATTACCAGGGCTAACTTTGCAGTTCATTTCTTATTTCACTGATAAAAAGTAAACAATTTACAGTCAACTCTCGACTTGCGGACACGTCGCTATAACGGATACTTCGATAATAGGGACCGAAGCTAAATCCCAGGCTAAAAATAAATCACAGAAGTTTGACTGAAATTAACTCCCGCTATTATGGACTCTCGCTAATGAGGACAATAACTCGAGGTCCCTACAGTCTCCGTTATAAAGGGAGTTGATAGCTTTACAATTTTGAACATAATTTTTGAAAAAAGGAAATAATATATCAGCAATGTCTTACGCCTCAGAGCTAAAACGGTTGCATTATATTTAGAAGATTTTTCGCAAGCAATGGTCACATGGTGTTCATTTTCATCGCGCAAAACGCTGTGATTAAATGTGAAAATTTATTTTTACTAACCATGGTCTCACAAGATCCCTCTTTAACATTCTCGATTCTCAGATCCCCACAATAAAGGGCGTGGCACATCGATCGGTACGTCTTCCAGTTGGGTCCACTTACTGCCCTGCCCCCGGGGCCCTGCCCTATTGCTCACATGGAAAAAACGAATCCGAGGATAATGATGCCACCTCTGCGTTATTAGTATATGTAATCAAATGGTGACGAGTGAAATTAGGGAATAATTTTACGCATGTTTTCTCATAATTCTAATAATTTGCTGAGGCTTTAGGCGAGGGAAATTATTCGGATTTGGACGTGATCCACGCACGATCCACGCGCTGCGCGCGCGACTTGCTGTCCTCGCTTTACGAGAATTATCATGGAAAGATAACATGAAGTGACAGATACTATACTAGTGTGAAGACTCGTGAGTTACCTAAAATGTGTCGTTTGCGTCAATGTGTCTTATTTTTGTAATAAATTTTTAGTTACCACATCGGTATTGCGGACACTCCACTATGTCTCCATCAGTTGTTGTACTCGTCAAACACGGGCCTTGTATCTTAGCAACACATATTTCATGGTCTGGGCATTTAGCATCGTCGCAAGGGTTCTAGAAAGATAAAATGAATCAAAATGTTATCTCTAACTGGGTTGAGAATGATCACAAAACGATATTTACCGAATACTTCCTATAGATCCTCATGAATTACCAGGGCTAACTTTGCAGTTCATTTCTTATTTCACTGACAAGAAGTAAACAATTTCCAGTCAACTCTCGACTTGCGGAAACGTCGCTATAACGGATACCCCGATAATAGGGACCGAAGCTAAATCCCAGGCTAAAAGTAAATTACAGAAGTTTGACTGAAATAAACTCCTGCTATTATGGACTCTCGCTAATGAGGACAATAACTCGAGGTCCCTACAGTCTCCGTTATAAAGGGAGTTGATAGCTTTACTATTTTGAATATAATTGTTGAGACAAGGAATTAATATATCAACAATGCCTTATGCCTCAGAAGCTAAAACGGTTGCATTATATTTAGAAGATTTTTCGCAAGCAATGGTCTAATGGTGTTTATTTTCATCGCGCAAAACGTTGTGATTAAATGTGAAAATTTATTTTTACTAACCATGGTCTCACAAGATCCCTCTTTAACATTCTCGATTCTCAGATCCCCACAATAAAGGGCGTGGCACATCGATCGGTACGTCTTCCAGTTGGGTCCACAGACAGGGAAAATAGGGTCATAATCACACTCCATGCAAGAGTCCTTGCCTCTCATGGTCCTATCCAATACATTACCTCTGGTTCCGTTTTCCTGTGTATCGCTGATGCCCTTTGGGTAATGGGTATAGTTGTAATTTGCAGACGGACATCGAACGCGAGTGCAGAGCAGTTCACCTTACAAAGAGAACAATTTGAAAAGTAGAAAAATAAACACCACCACACTCTTTTTAGACTACGAGAAGTCCCAATTTTTCCTCAGGGATAGTAGAGCGAGCGAAACGCGAACGCGCGTGAAAATCACACCACGCGCGAGGCTTTCCTCGCGTGGAGTGATTTTCACGCGCGCTCGTGTTGTACACTCTTTTGGTTTTTCATTACTTATAGGAAACTATACTTTAGATAAGATACTATCCCCACGCCCTTTGAGATCCCAGAGAATGTTTTTTCAAGTTCAGTTCTCTTTTTCCTCTCTCATGTTTTGGATTCTTAGTCTTATGTGATGATATGTTGCTGATTTTTCCATCAAGGCCGGGTTGTTCAAAGCTGGGTTAAGGTAACCTAGTGTTAGTGCGAAATTTGAACTCAGATATGAGAGCTTAAAAGGCAAATTCAGTTTAATTGTCTTTTCCTAAAATTGTTGATTGGATACTCTAAAAAGAATAGAGAACATTATCCGAGGGAATGCTTTTGACACATAGAAAAAGAAACCCGGGGTAAAAATTTAACCCCGGGTTAGCTCTAACCAACGTTCCAACGACTGGGCCCAGAACCGTCTCGCTTTTGGTCTTTCCGCTGTCAAAGAGCTTACTCTAACTTGCTTTTTTTGTATTTTGTTTATTTTTCTACCACAAAATAAATTGCAAAGGACAAAAATATCAGGCTGTGTAAGTACTCTTACTAATCTCGTTCTCTCGGTCCGCAGTGTTAGTTAGCATGAACGTAGGTCGTACATCAGCGAGAAGAAAAACGAGGATCCTTAATTTAGATATAAGTAAGGAAGATGTTCATTATACTTTTTTAAATCGCGCGCGCAGGAATACAAGTTATCAAAATTAGCGGCCCTCGAAATTGACGAATCACAGCGCGCGTACTGAGAGATGTGATAAAACAACACAGGCTTTGTTTCATTAATGATAAAAAATCTTAAACAATAAACGTACGGGGTGTTTTTTAGGGCCTGTTTACATCGAGGTGGGGGACCCCAGGTAGGTGAAGTAACCCGCTTAGGTGGGGTAACCCGCCTGTCCATGTAATCTCTCACTTTAATTTGATCACGTTTGCATGATAGGTGGGGTGACCCGCCGCACGTTACCTCACCTATCTGGGGTCCGCCACCTCCATGTAAACAAGCCCTTAATTTTACGTTATTATCTACATGATTTTGATGAACTGTTAGCTTTCATAGGCTGAATGAATGTGCGTTTTTATCGAGCGCAGAAAAATAGACTGTGTGCGTTTGCTCCATCACCCAAAACATATTAAACAACGTGTCTTTCTGGAGGAAAAGTGACCCTAAAGAACAAAAGCCAGCCATTTCCCCTCACAAATGTAGCTCTTCGTCTGACCTCTGGGGAAATTTAAGTACTGTGGAAAAAAAAATCTCACCATTACGACACAAGCAATGATTACATCCGTCAAAATGCCTTTCCCCGTCTGCTATTTCGCCATTCTCCATGGAACATGACCTGTTGGTGCGATGTTGATCACAGGATTGAGGCCTCACTGCACAGATAAGCTCACCCGTCTTGCAATGGCACAAGCGGCATTCATCTCGGAGATATATTATGGTATCATCATCTATTTTTTCAGGAACTGCTGGATGGGAGCATTGTATGGAGGATACTGAAAGAGGAATAAATGCTTAGTGTAAATCCGAGTTGGAAACTGCCTTCCTACCCCTCCCCTAAGCCAACATTAACACTTGCTTCTCACTTAGGAAAAAAAGGTTGCTTAAGGGAGGGGTAGGTGGGCAGTTTCCCAGAAACGTATAATGATCCGTGAGTTAAGGCTTTCACAAAGGAACGATACTTTATCATCTGTTTACAACCCATCGAGAGACCCATCTGGGGACCTTTTACGAGATCGCCTATAGAGCATTCTTACATGACGTCACGTCCGCCATATTGGTGTCCAAAACTATGAAACGGCGGCCATGTTGGCGGCCAGGGTGTTCATTAGGCATCGGAGATCAGAGAATTCTCCGCCTAAAGTTTGATAGCCTCTGACTATTTTTTATTCAGACGTGGAGCCTCTTTCAAAATATTCTCCTCTAACATTACACCTTTCTCCTGCTACAATAATTCTTAATTTGTTGGTGTACCAAACCGATCCTGTGGGATTTGAACCTTTTTCATGTGTAAACTCTTTCATTTGTTCCAATTAATTTGCATAGCCCCTGGTCACGTGAGTGAAAACGTTCTATATCGTTCACGTGTGGTCAGGAGCAGCATTAAAACACATAAGCTGTCTGTGCTCAAACTCAAACCTGGTATGTAGCCTTGCGGAGGGATATTTTCTTCGCCCTGAAATTGCAGCAAATGTCTGTAAGGGCCTCTTCTAAATCTCTGAACAGTCTCGGTATCTGCTGTTTTTGGCTCATCATCTTTTTCCCGTTCACCGCTCTTCTTTCCGTCCCCAAAGTCCCGTATCTCCACAATATACAGCTTCTCTTTTGGCTCATCGTTTTCTTCAATGTAGAAATCATTTTCTCCCTTCAAGTCTTTTTTGGTCTTGATTTTTGCATCTCTATCTCTCGTCCCCTGATGTTTTTGGCCGTGGGCAACTTTCCTTCTACTACTTCTGCCAGACTTACTTCCAAGGGGATGATCTAGATGATTTAGATCCCGGCTTTGTGTGGCGTCTATTTCTGTATGAAATTTAACGTTCTGTGATTGTTTCTCTAAGAAGATCATGTTTAAATACACTATTTTTCTTATAATAACTTCCATTTTCGAGTTGGGCTGGCACGTTTCTCATGTTTTGGACACTTTCAGCCAGGAAATGTTCCTACAGATAATCTTAAATTTCAAACAACGGAAATCTTATAACTTTTAAGCTTCATTGAGACAACATAAGACAATGATAATTTCATATTAATGAATTAAGTACAATGTAAATGTATTAGCGACCAAACATGATAGGAATGTGTTGAAAGAACAAAACTTTACTTGTACTCTAATTCTATGTACGATATTATGAAAATCAGATTTTCTGAATTTAGGAAAGCAAAAGCTGTGAAAAATAAATTGCTCTTCTCTGAGCCTTGGGTATGTTCTTAGCATTTTCTTAATATTTTGGCAAATTTCTTATTAAAAAAGAGTATATTGAAAAAGTCTGTTTTGAAAACGATTTTGTAGAGACTTACTGGTACATTAAGATCAAACGTAAGACCATTAGAACCAATATGGACGGGAACCGAAAAGGTATGTGAATTTAATACATATGTAGACCCATTAGCTTGAAGGTTACTTTAACAAACTGTTTCAATTCTTCAAATTCCGTCTTGTTCTGGTGTATAGAGTGGTTTTCGTTTGAGTGTCGTAAAACCAAAACCAAAGTAATTACTCTAGCCAATCACATAGGACACAGACAATACATTGAACCAATCAAAACTCGAAGTAATTACATGTGGCTGACGCAAAGCGC